>APFE031386418.1:211727-252030 GCA_000404065.3 Pinus taeda
CAACTATGAGTCCGACGCTCATCATCAAGGAGGCAACAACCATCATCTAGCCTAGGGCATATTTAATGTAGTTGAAGGGCATGTATATCCTTCATGAAGTGTGGAAGAAGCATCACCATTGTCCTCCAAGGGAACATGTATAAGCATTCGCCATCATCAAGTATGGACTTAAATAATCAAGTGAAATTGACTAACATGTATACACGAGTCATTGTAAAATAAAAATTGAGTCATGTTTAATGTAAAACCCATGTAAGTAGATCATATTAAGTATCATCTTCAAACTTCACACTAGCTCATGATCTTATGCAATTTGCCAAGTTTAGATATGGGAGGACCATCATAGAACCCTATTAGGTGTGCTAGTACTCGTAAACTAGAGTATTTTCCAAGAAACTAATCGAGGTGTAAGGGTGAATGACTATGGTATGGCTTGGGGTTTACTTCAGGGGAATGGACATGTGTAATGATCATCTCCATGGGTGCCTTTATAGAGGAAGCATGTCATGCATTGAGTTACCCTTTACTTGACACTGTGTCCTTTCCATCCCTTTCTGGCTTTTTACTTGTATTGCTTGTTTTTCTTTACAACTCCCCTTTTGATATGTATACTTTTCATTGCATAAAGGTTGGGATAATTTAATTGAGTCCCTTCTTTAGTTATGCATCAATTGCATTAGGACTTAGGGTGATGGCCTCATAGTGAGGGCTAGAGCTAAATCTTCTTTGACATTTGATTCATCATTATTTATCCCTTCCATTTTTCTTTTGCATTTTGAAATTTATATCATGCTCTTTCTCTTTTTTATACAACTACATCAATCTTTGGCATCTTAGTCCCTTCTTCACATAGGAGTGTGAGGTATGGATCTTTTTGGGTTCATGAAACAAAGAACCCAAAAGAAAGGCCAACAAAAGGGGAGACAATGGGATATATTAAGTATGGAAAGGATATGGACATGTTGCCTTTATCAAGCCCCCTAGTAGTACTCCTCTCCCTAACCGTGGCAACACATGACTAGGATACATATGATGACTACCAAGGTGAAACCATGCAACACACATAACTTCCAAGCATCATGATTCATTATCTAATTTCAACCCATGATCCTTACTTAAATGCCAAATACATTAAACTTAAAGACTTATGATGAAACAATAGCTAAGGTTACTGGTGTGTGTTGGGTCACTGTCATCCTCAAGTGAGTGAGTTAAGTATGATTTATGAGGTATCTATGGTCTACTGTATGTGGAGAATGTTGGTCGTCACAACTGAGATCACTGTCTACAAGGTGGATCATTGGAGAAAAGAATTCCTCAAGTCACCACTAGGTGAGAGGGGGTAATGGGTTGCTATGCATGGAAGAATTGTGGTGATATTTAACATGAATGAGCACTATGGGTTAAGCCATGTAAGATATTTTAATGGCATCTAGTGGGAATTCACCCTTGTGTTCTACTAGCCCCGTCTTCGGGGTGGCCTCCACAATTGTCTAAGGTTGGATCGAAAAGTGCTCATTTGCAACTAGATGATAGTAAATTCTTGAACTGATAACTGTGGTTCTTGTTGGTGTTAATTATTTCATTATTTACTTTATTATGAAATTTTAATTCAATAGGAAATAGTATACAATGAATAATTAGGCAAACATTAATATGCTTACAATGAAATCTTAGAATATAGTGGTGAGGATGACTAAGCAACAACCTTTCCACCATCTTGGCAATCATCTTAACCCCATCTTCAACACCAAGATAGGTGGAACCCCCATTTACATGGATACCACAACCATCTACCTGCTTTGAATTTCGCTAAGAAGGAGACGCACTGGGGTACACTTTTGAAGTAGAACACTCTTTAAAACTACTGGATGTTTTGAACTCAGTTCGTGGAACAAGAACCATCTCAAAGTCCTCCACATTAATCTCACACTTTTCAGTTGCCAATGCTTTCCAAGGTATTTTGATTGATATGCTGGTAATAAAGCCTTCTTTGATAATCACCAATGTCATACCCAACTGGCATAAATCAATGAATCATAAATTCTAAATTCTAAAACCAGTTTCGAATCCCGCGAAAAGGAACCTAAAAATTCAAGGATGCTATAATGTTACTTACTTTGTAAACATTAAAACTAACATCTAGATGAAGATCTATGTTTGAAATCAATGAATTTGTATCATTAATGAGAATTTGTGTAAGAAATATCTAATTTTTTAATATATATATATATAATATTAAAAATTAGATATTTCTTACACAAATTCTCATTAATGATACAAATTCATATATATATTTAATAAAATAATATATAACGAATTCTATGTGTCCTGTTCCTGGGGGTCAATGTGTCTAAATTTGACACTCGAATCCCCGTATCCTACGAATCTCGAATCCCCGTGTCAAGGTACTTAGCTTGCAACCCAACCATGACATCATCTCAAAAGAGATTCCTATACCTTCCAATAATGCCTTTTCGACTCTAGGCAGATTGACTCTTTTACAATAATGACTCTTCCAATGATGACACTTTTACAAATGACTCTTTTACAACCTTACAATGATTACTCTTGGCCCTGACACTTCTTCACAATATACAGATTGCTGTCATGTCTTCAAAGGATGTCCCGCTACAATGCTTCCTTTGATTTGATACTTCTGCTCTTGAATTCTTTCTTGAAGTTGTACTTGAATCTTCTTCTACATGCATGCACAATTTTCCTCGCGAAACCAATCTCAAAACAAAACAAAATACCATTCAACTTACCTCTACTTGCAAAACACATGTAAGTGCATGATAATGAATAAATACAAGTTAAAATCACAATGCATACCTGAAGTGTGCTTGTCACTTTTGTTGTTGACTTGTTGCAGCCGTAGACAAAGACTTCCACTCTTGATATAGGCCCGGACTCTATGCGAGACTATATCCAAAACTGACCTAAAGATATGTACAATAAAAACTAATGACAGACCCTAGACTTGTGATGGACCAATTTCTTAGTAGAACAACAAAGACCATTCTATCAACTATGACAAGACAAGTAACATGAACTTACAATATCATATAGATTTAGCAAACTTGGTGTGGCATCAAGAATATATAGCATAAAATATGTAGTATCAAGAATAGGACATCTGAAAAACTAATTGTGACATATAAAGACATAGAGATATAACTGAGACACTGTATATACTTACGTTGTCCTGCAAAAACATATGTTAGAGATGCAAAATTCAAATGTAAACACTAATCATACATACCTTGCTGTAGGGGACTTACCCTTGACTGTTGATGTGTGGTCCTTATTGCAGTGATTCTTGAATGCATGCTTTTTCTTGCCTTCTAGGAGCTCGATATTGAATCTGTTGTATCTCTGTCATTTTGGATCTCCAAGGTCTGAAATTTTGTCCCGTGGTAGCCCTCTGAGTCCTCTTTCCAACCCTACAGATCTGATCAAGATTGGATTCTTCAAGAAAGAGTTATGCTCAATCTCCCACGATGACTTGATTATAGACTGGTTCAATAGAGTGAACTTGTATGAAGTGCCACGTGTCAGTGTTGTGACCTTCGGCCTTGAAAACACTACTCAACAAACTACAATCCATCCTCTTTCTATGACTATTTACGAAAGTTGAATCCAATGCTCAGATAGATGGCCAAACGGAGAGAGTTAATCAGTGGCTGGAAGGGTACCTAAGAAACTACATGACCGGTCAACAGAGGTCTTGGATTCGGTGGTTGCATTTGGGCGAGCACTGCTACAACACCGCGCATCACATGTCCATCAGTATGACTCCTTTCCGTGCTCTTTATGGATATGATGCATTGTCTTTTGCTGATATTGTTTTTGGAGACAACGGGCCCCAGAGGCCAAAGACTAGGTCCAAGGGAGCCAAGATATCCTTAAGACTCTCAAGGATAATTTGGTGACAGCCCAAAATCAGCAGAAAGTTTATGCAGATCGACACAGGATATAGAGACACTTCGAGGAGGGGGACTTGGTGTACCTCCAGCTACATCCTTATACGCAGTCCATGCTGAAGCAGAAGGGGGCCGAGAAGCTACAATCACACTTCTATGGGTCCTACTGGGTGACTAGACGAGTTGGGGAGGTGGCTTATGAGCTAAAGTTGCCTCACGGGAGTAGGATCCACAACGTCCTTCATGTCTCATGCCTCAAGAGGGTGTTGGGACAACATGTGAAAGCAGTAGCTGATCTAGCCCCACTAGATAATGAGGGCCACTTGGTGTTGGAACTGGAGACCATTTTGGAGAGCAGGGAGAGGAAACTAAGGAGCAGGACCATTAGAGAGTTCTTGGTGCATTGGAAGAACTTTCCAGATGAGGATGCCACCTAGGAGGGTGAGCACATATTGGAGCACCCAACTTTGAAGTTGCTTGAGGGCAAACAACATTTGGGAGGGGAGGAATGTCATGTCCCTTCTCAAACACATTACTTACAGGGTACTGCTACATAATTTGGACATTTTTGACTAAGGAAGAGGACCCCACAGTTTTGACTTAGGGACTTAGGGGCCAAATCGACTTTATTTAGCTGCTAGTGGAATGTGGGGGCCACCCACTTGGGAGTTCAAATCAGCCATTTGATATGCTTGGAGGGAAAATCGAATGGGTGGATGGAGGGGCCCTCATGAGGCTAAGGAGGCCCAAGGAGTTATAAGGAGAGATTAACTCTCATTTTGGTTTCATTTTTGACATTTGCAAACAACTACTCAACTGTTCACTCTTTTGTTTAGCTGAGTCAACCGAATGTTTAGTCATGAGTCTTTCAACCGGGAGATTCATCCTTTGCTTCAGGGGACCATCTGTCCCCGCCCTAGGGAGGCTGTTCCATAAGGATTTTCAGGAGTTCCAGGTAGTGACATAGTACCAACAACCAGTGGAAAGCAAGGAGTGCGTATTTCTGGGTAGCTAGGAAACACGCTGAGGGAGATTGAGGCCAACAGAGATCATATTGCTTGTCGGGGAGTTAGGGAGCTGAGTTAGCAGCACTAGACCAACATTCTTGCTGGGTTTTATAGCCAACTGAGTCAACATTCCAGTAGTCTGAATTGCTTGGTTGAGGGACAACATAGAGGCCACTTAGTTGGATAGAAAGGGTGAACTCAACGTTTTGGAGGAGTTTTCAGGAGGATTTACAGGCAGTTTCCAGCAGGCCGAGTTTTGCAGGTATAGTTGAGGTGAGGCTCCAAGTTGGTCGAAAATCAAAGGTCCAAACCAGCTAAAATCCCTTCTGGGTTTTTATGGGTTTAAGCCAAGGAGATTGGGGTTAAAAACATACCATTTTTTGGGTGGTATAAGTGCACTTTCCAGCGATTCGAACTTCAGCAAAGCAGTGGTTTCTTGGGCAGCACAGTGTAGATTGATGCAGCCGCTGGGCAACCTTTAGCTCAGCCATTTTCCTACCTGGGTTTGGTCATGCTTGTCCATTGAGACAAGCCCAGGTGCACCATTTTATTATCTATTTTATTTTTCCCTCAAAGAAGTAATAAAATGGCTCAGTAGTTCATTATTTCCAGCGTGTCCATAGGTGCTTAATATATATTTCGTTTTTATATTTTGCTGAACATATTGTATGCTTTATCTCACTTGTATCCCTATTTAGGAACATTACACAATTAGAGACAATATTTAGTCGTGCTATTAGATACAAGATGCAATTTCTCTTAAGCACAATCCATAACAAGCATAATGAAGTATAGATTGCTAACAGTTATTTTTCAAGAATCCAATGATGATAAAGGAAGGATGCAAATGCAAGACTATGAGAATAACTATGGTATGCTATGCAAAGATGCAATATGCTAATTACAACTCTAACAAAATAAGAAAGAGAAAAAGAGAGAGCTATTCCAATGCCAATGCAATGCTTTCCAATGATGCAACAAGAATGGAACGGATGCAATGAACGAGGCACCAATGCAAATTAAGATATTAGAGAACTCCTTTACAATAAATCACTATTATAGATAAGTCCTAAAACTCCTCTTGTAAATCAATCAATGTTAACTCATCCCTTTAATCAAGATGACGACTCTTTAGCATATCAGGCTTACTTAAATGAGTTTTTTAGACCAAGACATCAACAATTATACTGTTGTAACACTTATATCAGACCTCTGCAAACTCAGATCAGATATCTGCAATTTGTATCAGAGTTCAGAAATGCATAGGACAGCCACCACAAATAAATTGAATTGATGAATTAAAACCTTATAATTAATGTATGATATCCTATGTGGGCTATTCGTTTATTTTTGAATTGTTTAGGCCTATATTTTGATTTATATGCCACTGAATAGTTAATGTTCAAATCTGATTAGTAATGCCAATCATCAAAAGAGGAGAGTAGAGAGATCAAAACCTCTAGGCCTAGCGGCCTAGCTTCAATGGAAAATTTGGGTTGTTAGAGCACCAAGAGGTGACCCTTAGGCCCTCCAAACACCTGCAACACAAATGATTAGCCCTCAAATCCAAATAAAGTGATAGATCCTACCTTGAAAAGCTAGCGGCTAGGGCTTTTAGGCCCTCCAATGCTAGTGGCCAACCTAGAAAGTGGCCCTAGGCCTAGAGGATAGGCCTCAAAGGCCTTGGATGATCAAACAAATGAGTTTTGAGTCCTTGAAACCCTTGCTTGGATGGATAAGAACCCTGCAAAATCAAGATTAGTCCACAAAATGAAGGAAATACAATGAGAAACCCTTACGAGCCCTTTCTAGAAATCACCTTATGCCCGAAAAACAAATTATTAGCCTTTGTAATCACTTGCAAAAATAAGTTTAGGCCCTTCTAGGGTTGTGGCCTAGGCTTAAATGCCTAATTAGGTATGCGGCCCTCTTGTGGAGGCTGAAAAGAGGTTGTAGCTAGAGCTTTTAGCCCTCAAACCCTTAAGGCTAGGCCAAGAATGGCCTCTAACCTTGTGGCTAGGCCAAACTAGCCTCAAAAATGTTGAAAAATTCCAAAAAAATGATTTCAACCTTTAGAATCCACCTACAAAACAACTTCATAAGATAAATGCTCAAGAAAAACCCTAGTTGCACCAGTAGAAAAACCCTCTAGTGCTAGCGGCTTCCTCAAGAAGGTTGGACTTTGCAAAATTATGATTTGGGTCTTGTAGTTTGAAGTGTCTAGATCCCAAATCAACCCTTATAGGTTGAACGACTTCCTTTATTAGGCTGGATGACTCCTTCCATGGCTACAAATCCCTCCAAACTCTAGCTGTCTAGGCTAGGTGAGGACTAAGAACTTCACACTTGAGATTCTCTTTGAAATTTTAGTCCTCTGGCACTTGCAAGATGAGTAAATAGTGCCCAAGACACAAGATCTAAAAATTTCTCAAATAAAACCTCAAAATTATTATTTACAAGTGATAAAAATAATTTACAAGCATTAGAAATAATTTACAAATTATTTACAATAATCTACAAAAGAATATTGGCTCTAATTAGCAAATAATCCATTAATAGCCCAAGAATAAAATTTGCAAGATAATTTGATGGAAATAATTTTAATTTTAATGCAGAAAATCAAACTTTGCAAAACCGGTTCATTAGATAAGCTCTCGGTCCAAACAAAATGTGATCACCTCAAAGTCCATGGACTTGGGCTTTCCCCAAGTGTTGAATCACTTGAAAGATCTCTATACACTTGAAAAATAGATCATTAGTTTCATGGGGTTCGATTCACACAAATAGACCAATGATCTAGATATACCTGCTAGATCCACCAACTTCTAAGTGTTTACTCTAGCCCAAAACCTAAAGCAAGACATTTGTGTTAATAGATAGTCCAACCATTGGCTATGAAACAATAATATTCAATGATAGCACAAAAATTAGAGCATTCAGCACATACCATGAATCATTAAGCGAGAGACACCTTGAATTGAAACACTAAAGTCTTTTTATCAATGCAAAAAGTTCAGCAGAGCTTTAGCTTAGTACAAAAATATTCGATCTAGTGAGATCAAGATATAGTGAGGAGCTTCAGAGCTTCCTTATATAGAAAAATGAGAGGGAATAACCCCTCTAAGTGGAAATAATGATTAGTTGCATCGATCCATGGCTTCATCCTGGAGGAAACAATTTGATCCCTTGATTAGCTGGTATTGATTTGGGGTAGCATCGGATGTGCTGTAACCATGAAAATTGGTGGAGAGGCTAAAGCACATGAGTTCTCTAAGACTCAGAAATGGTTTGGGGAAATTCCACCTTGTTAGAGAGATATTAAAATAATTAATATTTTTAATGGGTTCCTAAGTCTAAACTTAGGAAAATAAAAATATTAATGGGTACTAATATAACACTTGGTGAGAAAGTTCTAAATGACATCGATCAAGCCAAATATAATCCTAGCCGTTGATTAGAGATTTAATCTCGACTGTTGAAGACTCAACGGAAAATGTATAAGAGAAGGCTTGAGGGTTAGTTGGAGATACACCAAGATTGATTAGTTAGTTCAATTTTCTGGAGCGGGGTTGCTGAGAAAATTCGAACAAGTGATCAGAGTTGCAGTGAGTGCATAGCAGAGAGGCAGACATAGTGCCGAAGGATCAAAGTTGAGGCAAAGGAGGCTACACAGAGCTAACAGAAGCCACGCAGAGGATCAGAGTGACTACGCAGAAGCTAGCAGGGCCTGCGTGGGTGATGCAGAAGGCCAAGGAGCCAACACAGAGCAGTAGAAGGCTGACGCAGGGGGCTTCAGAGTGACGCAGAGACCAAGAGGGCTAATGCTGAGCCTTAGAGTAGCGTTGGAGAGATTTTCGTGGAGCAGACTTCTCTGTTGGGTGAGCCAGTTTGACACCCTAGTTGTACTCAAGAAAGATGCTTAATAATAAAACCCTTAGAACTGTTGCACTGATTTTTCGAAGTTGGGTTTTTCCGGGGACGATTGTCCAAAAATAACGGTGTTCCTTATGTGTTTGTCTGTTATTTTCAGTTGATGACCTGTAGATGGTTGACACTGCATTCGTGTTTATTTTCAGTGTTTATATAGTTAAATAACTTGTTAAAGAATAAAACAGGTAGGTGAAATAAACCAGATAGTGCAGGAAGAATCTCTAACAGGTTAAACATAAAAATTTCAACATGGTATCAAAACGTTGCAGATCATAGGAGAGTTGAATGCACCAGCTAAATTAGAAAATTTGCAGCAGAAACAACTGTCCCAAGAGACAGAAGTTGTTCCTAAGTAGAAAGAAACAGAGAAAGAGTGATGCAGAGGGCCTGCGTCATCAGTTCAAGCCAGAGAGAGGGCCAACACAGACGCAGTGAGAGGCAGAAGAGGCTCACAAAGAGCCATGTCATCTTGCTCAGCCAGGTAGGAGTGATGTAGTTGGCTAGAGGAGCGATTCAGCCTTGCCAGAATTGCGCAGAGCTAAGAAGCTCAGTTTCTTCAGCTGCTGGGGCCTAGGGAGCTGCGGGAAGATTGTGGATTGTGCAGCTAGTGGGGTGTTGTTGCTGTCGAAGAAGAAGAATACCTAACAAGATAGAACCAAGGTAGAGGGAGTTGCTACCTAGGCGGATTTCTAGCCAAGAAATTTAGATCAGTGTTGCAGGAGCAAAGGGGATTGGAGAGGAGCGGTTCGACAGTTGGCAAGAGAGGATTTGCAGAGGGAAATCGAGACTCAGAGGGAGTCAAGGAGAGGATTTCCAGGAGGGAAATCGAGACTCAGAGGGAGTCTAAGAGAGAACTTCCAGGAGGGAAGTTGAGACTCAGAAGGAGTCGAAGAGAAGAGAGGAGATGGAAATGAACGAACTAAGGGATCAGGGCAAGTTGGATGGGGCATCCAACTTTGTCATCTGGAAGGCCATGATCCTGTCTGTTCTGGATAGACATTGCATCAAGGCCTTCGCCTTGAGAACTGTGGCTATCCCAGTCGACCCAGCTGATAATGAAAGGTATGAGGATGCAATGGCCAAGGCAAAGTGCATAATCCTTGATGGGGTCAAGGATCATGTATTTCATCATATTGCTGAGAAGAACATGACAAAGGAGACGTGTGATACCTTGACGACATTGTATCAAGGCACTTCCATGTAGAGGAAGATGCTACTGGAGGATCAACTGCGGTCGTATCAGATGCATAAGAGGGAGTAGATAGATCTATACCTCAACAAGTTGCAGGAGATTCGAGACCAACTTACTTCCATAGGGGCCATGTCGGATTAGGAGTTCATGGTGAGGACCACCCTGAATGTAGTCTCTGAAGAATGGGAGACATTTGTCCAAAGCATTTTGGGCAGAGCTAATCTTCCATGATGGGAAGAGATGTGGGAAGCTCTTTGCCAAGAAGAGATCATATGGTTGACCAAGGCGGGAAGTAGCAACAAAGGAGGTCGAATCAAGAAAGAGGAGGAGGAGGATGCGGCTCTGGCATCTGCGAGACAACAGGGGAAGAGAAAGAAGGACACCTCCAAGATAAAGTGCTTCCATTGTGGGGAGCTGGGTCATTATGCAACTCAGTGTCCCAGGAAGAAGAATAAGGGAGAGGCTTCTGACTCCAAGGCAGCTTCGGCTAAGGCGGAGAAAGAAGTTGAGACAGATGACGATTGTGCCATGAGTGCTCTTGCACCTCTAGAGAAGAGGTGGGGAGACATCGAGTTGTAGTCAAGAGGACTACAGGAGATGTGGGGCAAGATCCTTGAGGTACCCAAACTCTTGGATCATATCTGGCTATGGGAGCCCTGAGAGACAGTAGCAGGATGATGAATGTCGGTAGAAGCTAGATGCGGATGGAGTGACAAAACAGTGGTAGAGTGCAGGGATCTATAGTAGCGCAGTGAGGGTTGCAACAGTGCGAGAGGCACAAAGGTGGTTGTAGCAGTGCAGAAAGGCACAAAGAGATTTGCAGCAGTGCGAGAGGCATAGAGTTGTTGCAGCAGCGCAGAGGTAGCAGAGGGAGCACATGATAGCAGCAGAGTGAGCTTCAACATCAAGAGGGCTTCTAGCCTAACAAGGATGTTAGTAGTTGGGTAGATCAGTTACCTACTTCTCAGTAACTGAGTTCTAGTGAAGCAGCAGCAGCGATAGTGCTATGGGCAGCACGATGCAACATGATGAGAGAGAACTGCAGTGCAGATGTAGTATTGGGAGGAAGGACCAGCAACAACACAGATGCAGAGGGAGTTGCAATACTAGTGGCAGAGCCATGGGCAGCACGATGCAACATGATAAGAGAGAACTGCAGTGTTGGGAGGAAGGACCAACAACAACACAGATGCAGAGGGATCTGTAGTACAGATGTAGCAGTGGCAGTGGCAGAGCCATGGTCAACAGTACAGGAGGCAGCAATGCAGAGGATGTTTGGCAGCAGGCCAAGCATCATCACACGTACCGGTGCCAGATGATCAGGGTGATGTTCAGTGGTGGAGCATTACTAGAGCACATTCCTCACTAAGAAGGAGTGTTGATGTGGGGTAGCATCAGATGTGCTCTAGCCATGAAAATTGGTGGAGATGCCTAAAGCACATGCGATCTCCAAGACCCAGAAATGGTTTGGAGAAATTCCACCCGATTAGGGAGATATTAAAATAATTAATATTTTTAATATGTTCCTAAGTCTAAACTTAGGAAAATAAAAATATTAATGGGTCTTAATATAAAACTGGGTGGGAAGGTTGTAAATGACATGGATCAAGCCAAATCTAATCTTAGCTGTTGGTTAGAGATTTAATCTCGGTTGTTGAAGACTCAACAAAAAAAGTATAAGAGGAGGCCTTAGGGTTAGGTGGAAATACACCAAGTGGGATTGTTGAGAAAATTCGAACAAGTGATCAGAGTTGCAGCGAGGGGCAGTGAGTGCATAGCAGAGAGGCAGAGATAGTGTCGAAGGATCAACGTTGAGGCTGAGGAGGCTACACAAAGCCAACAGAAGCCACACAGAGGGCCAGAGTGACTGTGTAGAGGCTAGCAGGGCCCGCGTGGGTGACGCAGAAGGCCAGAGAGCCAGCGCAGAGCAGTAGAAGGTTAACGCAGGGGGCTTCAGAGTGACGCAGAGGCCAGGAGGGTTGATGCTGAGCCTCAAAGTAGTGTTGGAGAGATTTCCGTGGAGCAGACTTGTCGAATATCGACTTCCAAAGAGAGGTATTACTGCCAGATAGATTTCTCTCTTGGGTGAGCCAGTTTGGCACCCTAGTTGTACTCAAGAAAGCTGCTTAATAATAAAACCGTCAGAATTGTTGCACCGATTTCCCCAAGTTGGGTTTTTCTAGGGACGATTGTCCAAAAATAATGGTGTCCCTTGTGTGTTTGTCTGTTATTTTCACTTGATGATCTATAGATGGTTGAGATTGCATTTGTGTTTATTTTCAGTATTTATATGGCTAAATAACTTGTTAAAGAATAAAACAGGTAGGTGAAATAAACCAGAGAGTGCAGGAAGAATTTCTAACAGGTTAAACTTAGAAATTTCAACAGCTGGCAGAAATCTCTAAAAAAATTCGACCTTCCTTGTTCACTATGTTGGACGGGTCAAACTTTGAGTTCTGGACCATGGAGGACATCCAAAAATTAGAATTTTCGTTACTTGTGCAAAATAATTATCTGCTTGGCCCAAAAATTCAATTTTCTAGAAAAATATTCTTCTCTGCCCCAACAAATTTCTAGACTAGGTCCTTTTGCCTTGGAAATGAGGCATTTTATCTTTGACTTGAATTTTTCCTTTGAAAATAGCCTAAAATAATTTTTTGATGAATTTTCCACTTGGAGGGTAATTAATTTTCCCGTCTTTTTATATTTTTTGGATAAATTTTGGCTAATTTAATTTTTCTTTTGCCATAAATTAAAATAAAAAATATTCAAGAGGGGATTAGTTATTTTTTCCACCCTCCATGTGTATCTAAAACTATTTTGGTAATGGTGTTTTAATTGTGAGGAACCTTTCACCAAAAATATTTCTAAACAGACTTTTACATCAGATATTACAAATTCAACCCTTAGAAGGGGAATACACATAGACACAGACCACTTGAGACGCAACCAGATTTTGCGACAAGACACATGATCTAGTATGAAAAATACAAATTCGATAAACACTATGAATCACCTATGTCATTGTATATGAGTTCCACTCTAGCGTTGGGGTGTATTTACGAGAAAAACCCTTCCAATTATCCGTGTTTATAAACACACATAATTTGGGGAGGCTAAAAAACTCTTTAGAGTGAAACTCTTTTGAGAGGAATCATAGGCTTACCTAGGTGTTGTTACATGGCTTCATAGTCATACTAGAATCTTTTTTACAACAAACTTGCAGAATTTGGGATTACAATGATGACATTGACTAAAAAAAATTTGTTTGCTGCTTTATACGCTGCTTCTTTGACTATTGACATGTACATGGTCAATAGGACCTAGCCACGTCAAGTTAAAGAGATCGAGTCCTCTATGATTTAGTTAGCTAAAGGAGAAATTACCAATAAGAAGAGGGAGGCCAAGTTAGCAAGCAAGTGGAAGGATTAATTTGTGAAAGGGAGATTAGCCTAAGAGTGCTGCAACTATCTTGGAGAAGGCCGAGTAGGATTTTTGTGTATGAGATTTGTTTGTGGGAGGCCGAGTCAAGAGGAATTCCATTTGGGAGGATTTGCAACCAAGGATAAAGTGTCCTAGACCCTATGTAGAGCTTTTCTTGGAGGGACGAGGTAGAGGAGTACTGGGTGTAGTTATTTTAAGGATTGTTTTGTGTAAGAGGATTGGCTGCAGTCCTAGGAGTAGAGCCGAGAGCCTCAAGAATTGTGCCTAGATAGGCCGAGAGGCATCTAAGGATGGTTGAGGTGGCTAGGAATAGGGCCCCAGTTTGATCAAGCAAGGTCAAGGCCCTTCGGAATAGAGATAGGTTAGCTGAAGGTCACCTGTAGCAAACTAAGTGCTCTAAAGCCTATAGAAAGGTTGGACAAGTTGGTGTAAAGGATGTTGTAGATGAAGATAGAGGTGCTATAGTAGACCGAGCTGAAGAAGAGACTATTAAGGAGGGACAAGGAAGGGACAAGTTGATTGAAGTGACAATAGGTAGTCTATGGGCTGAAGGGATAAGCCCATAAGTAGTTGATTATGGAGTCTAACAAGTGGGTAACAAGGTAGACAATGGTCAAAAGGAGCTAACCATGTGAAAAGAAGTCTGTAGCACTAGAAGGAAGTATGCTACAACAAGGACAACAAGAGTACTAGTGTACGATGAGCTAAAATGAGCAAGCTTAGGTGAGTTTTGTATTCTACTGATTGTATTTTGTAATTGGGCAGATGAGGACATGATGGACTAGGTCTTAGCCCTAGGGTTTTGGTCAAAGGACATACTGTGTATACTAGCTTTTTATTATGGTTTTAGAAGGGCCATGGCCTCTAGTACATGAGTCCTAAGGTTTTTTTATTAGTGGACCAATAAGGTACATGATTTGGGCCAAAATCTATGTATTGTTATTGATCTCTTTGCTGTTATATTTCATTGTGCAAAGTTGTTTATTGTTGAGCATTGTTAGTGTGTGTATGTGCTTTGCAAAGTCATAGACCAAACCTATGGTACAAGGGAATTTCAACACATTGCGGGCAATATCTTGCACCTTTCCTTAGAGAAGGGATTTAAATCGCTATCATCCATTGTGATGAAAGCTTCACCACCCTTATTCTTAGTTTAGTTGTGGAGCTCCTATTGTGAATCCCTTCCCTTCTCATCTTGTATTGTTTGGTTAACGAAGCTAGTGGTTATAGTATTTGTAGATTACTTGATTGCAACTAACCCTTAATCCATTTTTGAACATCCTCTTAGATTGTGTGTATGACTTCATAGCCCAAGCAACAAGGCACTGAATTTCCTTTCATTTGTCACCTCCAAGCTCAACTCTTTTAAAGTTTTCCCTTATACATTTTGCTGTATTTTTTGCTGTGCTCCCTTTACTCCCATTTCACACTACACGAAGTGAGCATAGCAACCAAGGTGAAGGCCCCCTTGACTCAGGTCCAACATTTTTCTAAAGTGTAGAGGAGTTTTGGTGAGTTGACAATGTCCAGCCTCTTAGTTTAACATGTCATCACCTAGGTGTTGGAATTTACATCTTTGGGTATGGGATTGTGTGGTAACATTTTGGTGTCATTGTTAAGGATGAAGTCCATCTCATAGAAGACATATCGTGGATCAACTACACATTTTTTGATGAGGTTCCTATTACCCATTGAAAGTGGGTAACCCCTAAGATAACAATTTTCTCCCCATTGGTCAGCTAGCTAGCCAACAACCTCATGATGATCCATAGATAGCTCTACTTTAGATCTCTCCACCTATGCTCTAGTTAGTGTTCTCTCCCATTTGGAATACATCTCGAAGAAAAGTAGGTCATCTATCAAAATGTACACTAGCCATATATGTAATTTTGTGCTTTCATTTAATGTTTGGGGCATACAAATATGGATCATAGGCCAACCTGGATGATTGATTGCTCTTGATTGTACCCTTATTGTTTGCTCCCAGTCTAGTGTGACCTCCCTTGGGGCCCATTTCTTCCACTATTAGGAGGGGAAATAATAGGAGACATTGATTGATATAGTGTGCTCAAGGTAATCCATACTTACCACCTTCCATGCCCCTCTCTATTGATCTTTTTTGATTCAAAGATGGATTGCACTCGATGATATTTTGATTATATGCACCCTTGGTATATACATGAGAAATTTTGCATTTTTATGTATAATAATTTGGAATATGGATGAACATAAGTTATATTTTATTTTCAAAATTTGAATAACTTATGTATTTTTTGGTTGACCAATCTTTTGGTCCATTTCTAATAACATTCCTGAGGATGATGTGACCATTCTCCATCAAGCAAACAAGGGGAAATCTGTTGTTTTCATTGCCATGATTCATCTCATTATATACATATATTTTTGTTTTGATATGATTTTGTATCATTTTATTAGATCTTATGACTTAGGGCAAATATCGTATTTCGATATTGATATCTGATGTATCACTTGACATCATATACATCCAATATATTGTTTTATTTTCATATTTATGTAGGGATGTGTTTGCTTGATATTGATGTTTTATAAATTTAAAAAATTGAAAAAAATGACTAGTTTGTATTTTTTATAGTTTCCTGATAATTTTTTATATTTTCCCGATATTGTCAATAATTTGAATTTTGGACCCTCGACAATAAAATGTCGATAACGCCAAATGTAACATTGATGAGGATACAAAGAGAAATACATTATTTAGCCAATTGATAAAACTCAAACAAAAGGTTCTTTTGGAATTGCACACTTCTCCTATAGGAGGGCACTCAGGATTTTTAAAAACTTACACCCCTGGTCAAGAAGGATTTTTTTTGAGATGGCCTTAAATTTAATATTCAGAATTTTGGTTTTCCCAACAAAATAAAGTCAAGACAATTAATAGCCTAGAACCTTTACAACCATTAGCCATTCCAAGTTAGCGTTGGATGGAGATTTCAATGAATTTTATCATAGGTCTACCCAAGTTTGAAGGAAAGTGTGTCATCATGGTGGTAATTGATAGACTTACCAAGTATGGTCACATTTGTGCATTATCTCATCCTTTCAAAGCTAGTACAATTTCTATTGCATTTGTGGAAATAGTTCAAAAGCTACATGGAAACCCAAAGATTATTGTAAGCGACAAAGATCCCATTATCATTGGAAATTTTGCAGATAATTATTTCTTGTCTTGGTACTCAATTGGCTCATAGTTCATCTTATCATCCTCAATCTGATGTGAAAACTAAGATAGTGAACTAATGTTTGGAGGGATGTCTTTGTTGCTTTGTATATGATAAACAAACACAATGGGTCAAGTGGTTAACTCGGCTAGAATGGTGGTATAACACTTCCTTCCATACTACAACAAAAATGACCCCATTTATGGCGCTTTATGGATATCATCCACCGACCATCACATTGTCTCTAAGAGACAAACCTAATGTTCAAGCAATGGAAGATCACATCAAGCATTGAAAACAAGTTCTCCAACTCTTAAAGGATAACTTGACTTTGGTGCAAAATCAAATGAAACAACAAGCAAATCAATATTGCAATGGAAAAAGTTTTTGACGTGGGCGATTGAGATTTTTTACAGCTACAACCATACAAACAAATGTCCCTCAAGTAAGCTAAGAAGGATAATAAATGATCACCCAAGTGTTATGGCCCTTCTAAGGTGTTGCAAAGGATTAGTACTATGGCATACAAATTGGCGCTGCATGCATCTTCGTAGGTATGCCCAATTTTCCATGTTTCATGCTTAAATAATGTTATAAGTGACAAGCTCCTAGTTTAGAGTATATTGCCAGAACTTGATGAGGAAGGGAAAATCATATTGGAGCCTAAAGTAATCACAGAAACAAGAATTCGACAGGTACAAAATAATTCGATTTCAGAGTATCTCATTAAGTGGAAGAACTTACCTGTTGAAGATTCCACGTGGGAGGATGAGTTTTTTATACAGAAGCATCCAAAACTACTCAAGCGTTGAGGACAACACTTTTTGGAAGGAGAGGGGCATGTTAGGGCCCTATAATACTAGCGTAGCCCCTATTGTTATTATTGTGCCCTTACATTATTATTGTTATGTAAGCTTGCTACCACGAAATCTAGCAGGCCTTAGGGAGGGAAAGCCTATAAGACAAAGAGGTAGACTAAGTGGTAACAATGGCGCAATGACCCACTGTCACCGCAACCTAGGTCTCCTAATCTTTACGGATTTCACCAATGGGAGGATTCCCAGTAGGAAGGAGATCACTTAGAATAGATAGACTAGGTATAGGGTATTATGTGCTCAAGCTAGAACTCATTCGAAATAGAGGTTCAATAAATGTACAAAGCTTCAAAGAAGCAAATCACTCTCTAAGAAAAGCCCTAGTAAAGAAGGCACAAGACCTAGGGTTTTGAGGTTTTTTGATGGTGATAGGTATTTACAAGGTCAAGGCTGAAGAGAAAAGGCTTCTTATGATTTACTTCAACAAGTACTAAGCTCATACAACCATCAAGGAAGTCCTTGTTGGAAACACTGGGGGGGGGAATCAATGTTTCGCTTCAATTAGTATTTTTTTAACTTCACAGAGCATTAATTATCATTAGCATTATATCAAACATAAATCAACATCACATCACATGAACAATAAACAACACCATTCAATGATGCATGACAATGAAGACAATAGACATGAGAATTTTAGGTGGAAACCCTTCGGGGAGAAAAACCATCGAACGCTTCTTAATTTTTTTCCTTCAATGATTTACATCAATAGGAAGCTCCAACTTCCAATATTTTCAGTTCTAACCCCCTGGGTTACCGGGTCCAACGCCAACTAGAAGGACGCTTCAATGCCCTGGTTTACAGGCTCCAACCTGAAGGATGCTCCAACACCTTGTTTACTAGCTACAAGTAGAAGGACGCTCCAACACTTATGTAGGCTCCAACTCGCCTTGCACCACCCTGCTGCCCTGAAGTGTTCTCAGACTTTCGCATGAAGGGGACTCCACTCTTATGCCTTGTGTAGAGTTTTCTAGTGAAAGTAGAACTAGAATAAATTTTTCAAGTGGTTTCCCTTATATTGGGACTACTCCCATCAGTAAAATTCCGTAAAGAGCATTGGACATTGAATGAGGTGACAATGGGTCTTTGTCCCATCGTTGTCATTAGGTCTAGTAGTTGTTCCTTAGGTACCCCTCCTAGGACCCCTACTAGATTGTGTGGCAACAAGTACATAACAGTTCATCTTGATGAATTCCAAAAGACAAGAATCAAGGAGGTATGTAGATAATTCAAATAGGTGATGTGTAAATAATTGTGAATTGAATTTATCTACCAACTTTGCATGAAATTCCTTTGAAGAAGTTGATTCTCATGATGAGTGGAGAGAAGCCATGCCGAAAGAGTATGATGTTGTCATCAAGACTTGGGCATGGAAGTTGATGGATCTTTGTTAATTTTAGTTAACAATGGTATGTTCTATGCTTAGCACAATTTACTTCAATGTTCCTTAGTAGCCCAGTAACAATTTCCAATTTCCAATAGCAATCACAATAATCACATTGAGAGTGAAAGTAGATAGAACATGAAATAAAATACATAAGACAAGCCAAGACAATAGGACACCAGATTTGGCGGATGCCAGGGAAAAACCCCAATGTGGGGAATATCCTTTGGTCAATTCTTCTTATTATTAGATCAAAAGTTCAACAAAGAGAGAGTACAAAAGTCAAATTGACTTGCCCAATACAAAGTCAAAACAACCCTGTAAATTTTTGTAGTCAAACTTCAGCCCTAACCAAAAATTCAATGCTGGTCAAAACAACAACAAATTGTCCTCAAAGCAACATGGTCTTCCTCAGTCAAACTCAGCCTGATTAGAAGGACAAATTCAACCTAGAATAGCTTGGTCAAACTTGGTCAAAGGAGAGAAAATTGTCGTAGTTTTTCTGTAGTCAAACAACAGTCAAACCTGAAGTCAACATAGGTCAAACAACCTAGAATTTATCGGTTTTTGTGCCCAAAGATGCAACCTAGAAAATCAAACTTTTGACCCCAAAAACACAGTCAAACTTGGTCAACAAACCCTTGGTCAATATTGGTCAAATCTGTCCCAGAACTCTGAAATTTTGGCTTGTAATTATGCCCAGAAAACTCATCCTCCTTGCCACACGTGTGAGAGAGAGAAGCTTCCCAATAGCTATACGAACCAATGAGATGAAGAGAGATAAGATTGTGTGAGTGATGAATGTGCCAAATGAGGTTTGAGGTCTCTTGTATTTATACAATTCATTGTGGGTGAAGAGACACATCCATTGGGCTTCTTGAGCCTACATGATAATGAGGCTGACTTGAACAATTTGCACGTGTGGGCATAAATTCAAAATCACACTTCTACTTGTCTGAATGAGATGATCTTTATATCAATCTTGGACTTCATGAAAAGAGGAATCCAATGGAATCGTCATCTCCATCAAATGAGTTGTCCCCAGGTGGAATTTGTCCCTAGTTTCCAATTTTAACACTCCCTCTCAACTAGGGAGAATTCCACCTTGCCAATCCATCCGTCGTCATCATGCGATCCTGTCGTCATGTACCATCTGTATCATCTCATCTCTGCTCTGCTAAACCATGAAGCAATAATGAAGAAGAATCGATCGAGAGTGAGTCACAAGACCTTACCACTCTCCACTAACAAAATTCAATCTAGAGGTAGAACCTCAAATGATCCCAGATCAAGTTGTTGAACAACATGCATCCTAGACATAAGGAGTACGACAGTGCACGATGCGTCCATCAGTAGTGCTATGGTCCCTATCCACGTTTCCCAAGTCATTGGCTAGATGAGAGGTACTTCCCATGACTCCCCGACTACATGGGAAGGATGTATGCTGGGGTATCAACAAGAGAAGGTGAACTACTCATCCTGCTCATATGCCACAAGAGAAGGTGAACCACTCATCCTTTGCATATGTCAATTGTAGGGGAAGGTGAACCATGTCTAGTAGGGGAAGGTGAACCACTCACCCTACACACATGTCACCATGGGGTATCACAGGGGAACGTGAACCAGTCACCCTATACACAACAAACCACATAGGGGAAGGTGAACCACTCACCCTCTGGTTGATCATAGCTCCAAGAAGTACCCCAAGCCCCCAAGAGCTCCCAGAGCTTAGTGTCCAACTCAAGCAGGACCCTCATGGGAGGGTCTTTCCAAACTCCAAGTCTCTCTCGGAAAGTTAAGAATTTGACCTTCCCTAAAGGCTTCGTGAGGATATCTTCAACCTCCTCATCAGTCCTAATGTGGTTGAGCCTTATTGCTCCCCATTGTACCATATCGCGGATAAAATTTTACCTGGTATCAATGTTCTTGGAATAGTCATGGAACACAAGATTCTCTGAAAGGCGAATCCCACTCTGGTTGTCATAGAAGATCATGGTGGTATCCAACACGTGCATAAATAGCTCACTAAAGAGCTTCCTGAACCAAACAACTTCACTCCAAGCTATACTAGCGGCAATGTATTCGGCCTCGACGGTGCTTAGTGAAACTGATTTCTGCTTCCTTCTCATCCAAGAAATTGAAGCAGATCCCAATGAGAAGCAACATCCAAAGGTGTTCTTACGATCCACCACATTGCCAACCCAGTCAGCATCTGAATATCAATGCAGCCTCAAATTCCTGGCAATGTATCTCAGTCCATAATAGATTGTACCTCAGAGATATCTCAAGAGATTCTTAGTAGCAATCCAATGTATGTGATGAGGCTCTACCATAAATTGACTCATCATGTTCACGACAAAGCATAGTGTAGGACGAGAGTTTACTAAGAACGTCAGGGCTCCCACAAGTTGTCTATATTCGGAAGGATTTGCCAATTCGGGCCCAACAACACTTCCACATAGCTTCTTGAAGTTGAGTTCCATCAAAGTAGACACGGACTTGTAATCCACCATCCCACATCTCTCCAGCAGCTTCACATTGTATTTTCCTTGAGAAAGGAAAATCTCACCTGGCTTTTGCCAGACCTCCAGGCCTAGGAAGTAATGCATCAGTCCTAGGCCCTTCATCCCGAACTTGGAAGCCAACTCCCTCTTGCATTGATAAATGAGAGGGTCTACACCTGTTAGAAAGAGATCATCCACAAAAAGAACCAAAATGAGAGGCTTGTCATTTTCAACCTTGAAATATAGGTTAGGGTCAGCATCGCTCCTTGTAAATCCTAGCTTCATAAGATAGCTATCAATCTTCTCATACCAAGCTCTGGGGGCTTTCTTCAATCTCCATTTGTGTGTCCTTCAATCCTGTATTTCGAACCCCTCAGGTTGTTCTAAGTAGACTTCCTCCTTAAGCGAGCCATGTAAGAAAGTAGTGTTAACATCCATTTGGTGTAGGCTCCATCCTTGAGAGGCAACAAGAGCAATAATTGAACAGATAGTGGTATATCGGCAACAGGTGCAAATATCTCATCATAGTCTGCCCCTTCCTTTCGGGAGAAGCCTTGAGTGACGAACTTGGCCTTGTATTGTTCAACACTCCCATCAGTTCCATGTTTTATTTTGTAAAGCCATTTAGAGGTGACCACAAACTTGTCCTTGGGTCTAGGAATCACATTCCAGACATCATTCGTCATGATGGATTTGTACTCCTCATTCATCACATCCTTCCCTACTTGGTTTTTCACAACTTCTTTGAATGTACAAGGCTCAAATTGAACAATAGTACTCATAGAAGCAAGGTGCCATTGGTACCTGGTGGGCTTCTTACTTTCACGAAATGTCCCTCTTGGAGCAATATGCTTTTCGACATCTTTGAGAGTGTATTTCAGTGACAACGGTCTTTTCCTTGAGGTAGAGGGATCACTAAGAGGTGGATCAGTGGGATCCATCAGACCGTTAACATCGGGTATAGGCTCATCAGACAGAGGTTCATCCTGCTTTCCTGTAGTATCATCATTCTCTTTTCCTAAAACGCGGAGATCTCTGGCTTTCCCGAGAGCAGTGTCTTCATCGAATCTAACATCATGACTTACTTACACATCTCGTTGACCAAACACATAGATTCTATATGCCTTTGAATTTTCACTGTAGGCTACAAATGTTCCTTCTTCCTGCATGTTCCCAACTTGTTTCTCTTCTCTTTAGGCACATGAAAATACACGGGACAACCAAATATTCTAAAATGAGAAACTTCAGGTTTCTTACTAGTGAAAACTTCTTCGAGTGTCTTGAAATTCAATGCTTGATGTGGAAACCTATTTTGAACATATAAGTCAGTATTTGCAGCTTCTCCCCATAAGAACTTTGGTATACCTAGATCATGAAGCATGGCACTGGTGGCTTCCATGATCGTTCGATTCTTTCTTTCAACAACTCCATTTTGCTCACGAGTGTATGCAACGATTGTCTCCCTCTTAATGCTAGCCTATCTGCAAAAGTCATTGAATTCATCTGATTCATAATTAGGTTCCATTGTTGGTCCTCAATATTTTGATCTTCTTCCCTGTTTGATTCTCCACCAAGGCTTTGAAAGCACAAAACCATTTGAACACTTCATCCTTCTTCTTCATAAAATAGATCCATGTTTTGCGAGATAAGTCATCCACAAAGATAACATAATATAAGTATCCTCGTAATGATGTTATGGGAAACATACTAGATAGGTCAGAATGGACCTTCATGATTCATGTTGAAATCATGCATACTTGTGACCATCTCTCTGGTGCCATAATTCAGATTGAAGTCAAGTGTCGCAAGACATGGCCCCCAGAAGACTTCCTCCAACTTGATAAAGACCATCAACCCTAAATCCAAGTGTAAATGTATCTTTAGGGTTTCTTTGCCAAAGACGTACCTTTCCATTAATGAATGCTACCTTGAAGCCTTTATCTTCCATCACAGAAATAACTACTAGGTTCTTCTTCAAATCAGGCACATACAATACTTCTTGGTGATGAATGGTTTGACCTTGATTCAAGTGAAGAGTGACAATGCCTATTCCTTTCACGGGATAGGTGACATTATCTCCAAGTAGGATTTTCAAGTTAGTCTTCTTTTCAACCAAATTCGAGAGGGCCTCTTTGTACCCGGTGAAGTGTGTTGAGGCTCCACTATCAATCAACCAATGATCTAATGTATCCAGAGGAGAGGCAGTAGATAATGCAAAAATAAGATAAAATCCATTTTGTTTTTCTACAATATTACTTTCCTCATACCTGAAATTTCTTGATCTTTTGGGAGGGAAACCATTTCCATTCCTCTTTCCTTTATTATTGAACTTGTTGTTCCTTTGATTGCCATTGCCTTTGTAGCTGTTGTGGTTGTTGTTGTCATCATCCCTTGGAGTATCCTTCTTGTGAGGACACTCTCTAGCGTAGTGGCCAAATCGGTTGCAATTGTAGCATCTTTTTTTTCTTCTTTCTTTGAATCCCGGCTTGAATCCTTGACCTTGTTTCCTTGGAACAACATTGTTCTTCCTCTTAGCATGAGTGGAGAAAGTAGTAGGATCATTTCCATTTGAGAGCTTATTTCTCTCCATCATCCTTATTTCTTCTTGAGTGCATCTAGCCAATAATTCATCAAAACCCGAAATCCTATCATTATTGAGGATGGTGGTGTTAAACACATCTCATGCTCTTGTAAGACCTCCAAGTGCAATAAGAGTGAGCTCCCTGTCACCAACAACTTCTCTAATTTCAGTAATCCTTATGAAGTAGGATTTACTGGACTCTCCTCTATCCATCTTGATGTCTCTAACCTTGTTCTTGAGAAAGAGGACTTGATTTGCATTGTTTACTTTGAACATCCCAACCAGCTTATCATACATCTTCTTAGATGTTTCCAAATCAGAAATATAGGCAACCAAATGCTTTTGAATGGAGTCTACAATGATTTTCTTAGCTTTGACCTCACTTTTCTTGTATTTTGTTTTCGCAGCAACATGTGCATTTGAAGGAGGCTCCACCACTCTTCCCTTTACATAGTCCATAACATCATTCTCTTCCAAAGTCAAATCCAAAGTCATCTTCCATGCATGATTTTTGGATTTGTCCTTGAGCTTGTCCTCGGATTTGAAGTATGATGTAGTCATCATTGAAGCTAGACCAATATTCTTGTCCAACAACTTTCCCTAAGTGATTTATTTTCTCACTCTTGCTTGGGCTTTGCCTTCACCTGGGCTCTGATACCATGTTGATTTTAGTTAAGAATGGTATGTTCTATGCTTAGCACAATTTACTTGAATGTTTCTGAGTAGCCCAATAACAATTTCCAATTTCCAATAGCAATCACAATAATCACATTGACAGTAAAAGTAGATAGGACATGAAACACAATGCAGAAGAGAAGCCAAGACAAGAGGACACAAGATTTGGTGGATGCCAGGGAAAAACCCTAATGTGGGGAAACCCTTTGATCAATTCTTCTTATTACTAAATCAAAATTTCAACAGAGAGAGAGAGAGAGTACAAAAGTAAAATTGACTTGCCCAATACAAAGTCAAAGCAACCTTGTAAATTTCTACAGTCCACTGTAGCCAAACTTCAGCCCTAACCAGAAAGTTAACATTGGTCAAAACAACAACAAATTGTCCTCAAAGCAACTTGGTCTTCCTTAGTGAAACTCAGCCTGATCAGGAGGACAAATTTAGCCGAAAACAACTTGGTTAAACTCTTTCAAAGGAGAGAGAAAACTGCTATATTTTTTCTGTAGTCAAGCAATAGTCAACCCTGAAGTCAATGGAGGTCAAACAACCTAGAATTTCTCGTTTTTTGTGCTCAGAGATGCGGCCTAGAAAAATCGAACTTTGAACCCCAAAAACATAGTCAAATTTGGTCAACAAACCCTCGGTCAATGTTGGTCAAACCTGTCCCAGAATGAAATTTCAGCCTGTAATTATGCCTAGAAAACTTGTCCTCCTTGCTACATGTGTGAGAGAGAGAAGCTACCCAATAGCTGTACGAACCAATCAGATGAAGAGAGAGAAGATTGTGTCAGTGATTGAATGTGCCAAATGAGGTGTGAGGTCTCTTATATTTATACAATTCATTGTGGGTGAAGAGACACATCCATTGGGCTTCTTGAGCCTACATGATGATGAGGCCCACTTGAACAATTTGCACATGTGTGGGCATAAATTCAAAATCACACTTCTGCTTGTTTGAATGAGATGATCTTTGTATCAATCTTGGCCCTCTCGAAAAGAGGAATCCAATGCAATCATCATCTCCATTAAATGAGTTGTCCTGAGGTGGAATTTGGCCTTAGTTTCCAATTTTAACAATCCTCCATTTGGAGCCAAATCACTCTGTTGGAAATGGGCCTATGAAAACAAGTACAAATTAGATGGCTCACTTGACAAGGAAAAACAAATCTTGTGGTAGAAGGATTTGCACGGAAAGAAGGATTGACTTTGAGGACAATTTTGACCCCGTAGCAAAATAGGTTGCCATTCATACTCTATTTTTCTTGGCATCATAGAATGCATGGAAGGTTCATCAAATGGATGTGAAGACTGGTTTTTTAAATGGATGCTTGAAAGTGAATGTCTTCCTGTCTCAACTAGAAGATTTTATTGTATAGGGATAAGAACAAATGGTATGTAAAATTGTAAAATCCTTGTATGGTTTGAAACAAGCATTGGGAGCCAGGTATGAAAAATTAATTGAGCATCCTTTGAAATTGAATTTCAAGCACTTTAGTCTTGATGATGCAACTCTTTTTGTTAATATAATTGAAAAAATTGTTGAGTGTCATCTAGTGTATGTAGGTGATTTGTTTATAGCATTGAACAATGATAGATATTGCATGCATAAAGAGTGAATTGAAGAAAGGCTTTGAGATGACAGATTTGGGACATCTTCACTACTACTTGGGCATTTATGTGACTCAAAATAAAATGTACATATTCATCTTCCAAAAGAAGTACATTGGAGAATTGTTGAACAAGTTTGGTATGGTTGAGTGCAGCCCTCTCTCTATTCTAATGGAACAAAATTTGAAACTCACTTCAAAAGAAGGGAATGAATTTGTGGATGGAACCAAGTACAAACAATTTCTGGAAGTTTTATTTACCTTACCATCACTAGACTGGATATTCGATTTGTTGTTGGGATTCTTTCTAGGTTTATGCGAAAACCTTGTGAAGGACATTGGGTCTTTTAAAAAAGATTTCTAAAATACTTGAAGGGAACTAAATAGTTTGTACTTAAGTATTTTAAGGTGGATGACTTCAACTTGATTGGATATTTTGATTTAGAGTTCGATGGGGATGAAGAAAACAGAGTGCCAACTTTAGGCTATCTCATGAGTCTTGGATCAACAAATATCTCTTGGAGATCACGCAAACAATCAGTTCTAGCGGATTCCACAACAAAGGAAAAATATGTGGCAGCTTAGAAGTAAAAAAGGAGATTGTGTGGCTCAAGGAAATACTTGATTTGCAGGAGATTGATGTATTCTACACCCTTTGGTTTAGAGTACATCTACAATCAACTTGGCCAAGAGTTTTAGATTCCATTATCAAATCAAGCACATCAATGCAAAGTACCATTGAATTGGATATTATGTAAAGGCCAAGACTATTGATTTGAGACATCGTTTCACAAAATAAACAAATTGTAGACATCTGAACCAAAGTGTTTAGAAGATAAAAGTTTGAAAAGTTCATAATGATGCTTGGACTCATGAACAATCCTTTGAATTAAAGGGACATGTTAGATACCTAATCCTTAGGGATTGAGGTAAATTGTAAATATTCTTGTTAATATTGATGTAGGAGGAATATGAAGAGTCATAGGTGGATATGAACAATGTTTCAGACCTCTTGGCAGATGAAAACAAAGCTTACTTCTACTTGTATTTATAAATGGATTACTTTAATGAAATTCTTTCAAGCGTGGAGTTATTTAGTGCCAAGGCTAACAATAAGTAGTTGTTGTTGATTAATTATCTAAATAAGATCCTAATTGGCACATAAAAGTCACTTGGAGTGCACTGCCATTGATGTTGAATAATGCATTGTATAAGTAATCAATGTGTTGACAATTAACTATTTAAATAAGATCCTAATTGCCACATAAAGGTAACTCGGGGCACAAGTTAAGGCTTAGTGCCACATTTGGATAAATAGAGGTCACGTCCCTCTGTTGTAAGCGCTTAGTCTATTATCACTCGAATATTGTTACTTATTTGAGTGTCATTTGATGGATGTGTCTTTGCCCATGTCTTTTGATTTGTAGGTGCCTTCCACCCTTGGGTGTTAAGTTGCTCTTAACCCTTGAACTTTTGTTTTCATTGTTGTTTTTTCCTTTTTGTTCTTATTATTCTTTGAGTTGTTGCATTAAGAGTTCCTCTCTAGGTATTGGAACACTGCAAGTTGGTATTAGAGCTAGTTTCATATCCATATGGTATATTGGGTCTGTCTGTTGCAGAGGAAATAACACTTCATTGGAGAGTTGCATTGGAATATCTTTTTTCATGTCGGAAATTAGATTTAGAGGCACTTCTAATGCATATTTATTCATAAAATTTGTAAAAATATTAAGAGAGATACAACCACCCAGTTTGTCTTTCTTGAGTGGCTAAAAATGCAGTCCATTCAGGGACCCTACCTTGAACAGAGCATAACTTTTATCTCGACTGTCTGATTAAGGTGCCATTTATTTGTTAGAATGTAGATTCATAGAGCTTTACAATGATAGGTTTTAGAAGTCATGGAGTGCATAAGAAGTTTTAAGCTCTGATTTTTTTTCATTTTTACCATGAACACCCTTGCTGGAAGGGAAAACTCCTTACAACTTCCAATTGCAGTACGGAATTTAGCATCAGTTTTTGGTGTTTAAAGAAGTTCATATCTACTTGTATACAGGATTTGACCTTCAGCTTTGCACATTTTCTCCTATTTTTTGTATCAAACCCTTTGTTGAACAAAATGCTAAAGAAATTGAGTGGGGTGCATTTAAATGAGGCTAGAATAGAATCGTTACGAAAAATGATTGATGTATGTGATACATTTATTGTTTCAATCATCAATATAGAAAGGGATTTTACGAAATAAATGGATGCATGGGTGGATTTAGTTGAGGTTTCTAATAAATGGTATGCAGACATCTTTGATTATGTGAAGATAACCACTTTCAGCGGCTCTTTGCTAAATCTACTTCTTTCTATGATGAATCTCCAGATAAAGAGGACTTAGAAAAGGGAAATATGATCTCCCAGCTTCTTTGAAAATCTGCCTCCCGATGATGAATCTTCTTGTGTAAAGAATGTATTGGTTGAATAAGAAGGAAAAGTTGTTGAAAGCACTCATGATCAAATGATGAAAAAGGGCTTTTCACTTGACTCTTCCCCAATGGTAATCTTCTCTTTGCCTCCACAATAATTTTTGTACAACCATGTGAATGATATTTTTGATCTGATGTTTCATATTTGTTCATTGAATGATACTTGGATCCATATGACCTCGGTGAGCATCTTGAACAAAGCAGATTGAATGAGTTCATTGAGTTATTTGAAGAAGTCAATTCTCAAGGCCTTTTACATTTGGATGGATAGATATGATTGTGGCATAGATGGTCTACAGTTTGGTCTCCGGGTTTTGAGGATAGAGTGGTGGCATGTTGCGTATATACTATAAACAGCACATTTTCATGTATACAAACAAATATGTATATATGAATTATTTGCATGTAAGCTCATGGTTTTCCAATAATGTAGTCCATTGATCTTATGTACATCACTACTAGTGGTAAATAAAGCTTTATATAACTAACTAATGTCTTTATGATTAATCAGTTTAAGAAGAGCCTAATTACCCCATAAAGGTAACTTGTATCACCACTTACAAGATAGGGTTTTAGTCCCTCCTTGCTTAAAGAAGGTCCTTACCCTTCTTTTGTAATCAATCAACCTATTTCCAAGCAAATATTATTATGTATTTTTCATTTCATTTCGTGGATTTGTCTTCCCCCATTTCGTAGGGTTTATAGGTGCAATCTGTACTTGGGTATGCTTATGCCACCAACCCTTTCTTTATTATTGTATATTTCACTTTGTTCTTATTATTATTTTACTAGCTGCAGTAGTAGTTCCCATCAGGATATTGGAATACTACATCTGGGGTTATCTGCAATTCGAATGTTTCTTAACTCACAAAAATATCTTCTTGTCTACGACATGCAAAGCATGTGCTGATTTAGCAAATCAACCTACTTTGATACCAAAATTTGGTCAAAGGCATTGAAAACTAGATACACAACTCTAATACCAAAGTTTATGATCAATCTTCAGTAATCAATAATCAATACTATGGACGTGCACATATCTCTGATACCAAATTTTATAATCGAAATGGATATAAAAACATTTGTAGGGAGCTATGATAGTTCAAATATGATTAGTATTAAAATACGATAAAAATACCAGTGTTGCATTAATCATTATTGGGATAATATTGGCGCGAGGAAAAAATTGGAAAAAATTGTAATTATCTGGAAATAATTTTAGAATTGAGGCTTCTGTGATCCATCATATTTATAAGAAGATTTCGGCGTAAATCACATTAGGTAAGACATTTGCGACGCGTTTCGAACCAACTAGTGTGGTTCATCGTCAGGACAAGTTGAAGAAACAGAAACATGTTGAGCTGGATCTGTTTCTTCAATTTGTCCTGACGATGAACCACACTGGTTGGTTCGAAACGCGTCGGCAAATGTCTTACCTAATGTGATTTACGCCGAAATCTTCTTATAAATATCTGGAAATAATCAGAAATAATCGGGAAAAAATCGTTTGGTACAAAAATATTCATTTTTTTTCAATTTTTTTTAATATCTAAACCATCTACAACATAAAATAAATACATTGACACATGAATATGATAAAAGAACTAATATATAAGATGTTTAATATCATTTCTAGTGCTAAAATCACACATAACATTGAATCATGTCCTGAATAGTAAGTCCTGACTCCTGAGTCCCAACTCAACCTCAAAATATCAACAAAAATTATAATAATGTATCTCATCATGTCATAATGTCATATACAATAAAATGAAGAAAATAACTAAAGTCTAATCCTATTGATTTCCTCTGCCCCTCTTGCGAGAAAATGCCACAGCTTTCCCTTTCCCTCTAGATGTAGATGTTGGTGCTGGTGGTTGGCAGTGGAGTCTGCTGTGCTCTAGAAGCTGAAGAACTAGAAGTAGGAGCTATAGGAGGTAGACCACGTCCTTTATTGGTGGCAGGGGTAGCCCGAGTAGGTGGTGTCACCTGGAAACATTACAATCTCCCAATCCTGAAATCCTGAAAAATTGATAAGTCTGCTGGATTTTGAATGAAATCTAAAATTCTGAAATCCAATGAGGCCGGAACCACTCTCAAACATCCTTGAGTCATTTCATGGTAATGTTGAAAATTTAAGTTGACATTCTCCTTAATCTTCATTTTCATCCTTTTACTTTAAGAATTTAACATTACCATGAATAGCATATCAATACTAGGGCCTAGACTTGATCATTAAGCTGCCCCACTCAAAAATTATTTGTTTCTTTAAAAAAAATTGCATTTCGAACATTAGCATCCCTTATAAAACCGCGATGCCTCGATTGCATCCGATAAATCGGAAATAATCGTGATTTTTTTCCAAAAAATCGGGTAAAAAAAAACCAGCGATAATATTGAATAATACTCGCGATAATATCGGTGTAGGGAAATTATCGTGATAAAATGATAATATTGCGATTTTAACAACACTGGGTTAAAATACATTAAGCATACTTTCCAGCCAATTAGAAGGGGAGAAGTATTAATACTTGTTATTGGTTATGCAGAATTGAGCATCAACCTATGAACCCTAAGTCTTTCCAGTAATTCAGTGGTTAGAGTCTAGATACACTGTCACCCTTCGCATTCTTGTTTTCTTACAGAGGCACAAACTTAGGGAAAACAACTCTCTTCATTAAAATTTGAAAACTGAAGATACTTATTGCAAAAGATCTGTTTGCATATATTTTCAGTCTCGAGAGGTAGCGGAAATGATTTAGTTATCCTTTTGTTATTATAATTGAAAATGCGCTTTACACAATTATAAATTGGGCCAATGGTTGTTTATCCACCTATCCATTTATCTATTTACTGAATCATTGTTCACATCCAAATGTCCATAGTGTCTGATATTCATTATCTATAGGTGTTTGGATCCATGCATAAGCGGAAGCCCACAATTTCCTATCAGACTCTGCTGGTAGTTGTGGTGTGGCAACCGAAACACATATCGTTCTGTGGCCGTCAATGGGAATACAAGTAGGTGAGCTAAATTGTCATGGAATGGACACAATTCCTGTATTCCGTTATCTTTATTGGGTGACAATGGCATACCACCTGACATTTTCCTCGAACAGTTTGCCACTTTCTTATAAATTTGGTATAGATGATGGTTGACACGGGTTGTGTACACTGTCAAAGGCATGAAAGAACCCAGTACACGGCATCACCCCATCATGTGTTCGGTCTTTTGCTTGTTGAACGCTACCTTTTCTACGATGACCACCAAAACCCCACGAGCTTCCCACGCCGAAGCTCGTGCGTGTGTGGCTTGTGGGTTGCTTTAATATAATGCATAACATTTGAGAATCCGTTTATGGAAAATGACTGTAAAATAGTCTTATCACTTTGGAGACAAGTGAAAGGTTATTAGAGGCTTATATGCCATCTCTATGAGGGTAAAATTGTGCTTCAAATTACTTAAAGCAAAAACTTGTCATTGAATGGTGTTTTCAATGATTTTTTTTTTTCCTCTTTCAACATTGTTTTCAATCAAATTTTGTGTCAACACTATTAATTTTTTTGTTAAATTATTGTTCAAGGAGAGTATTTTGAAAGTCTCACGTTATATATACTTGTGTTATTATTATTGAGGTTACTGATAATAAATTGATTTTTATTTTCAATCAAATTTTGTGTCAACACTATTAATTTTTTTGGTTAAATTATTGTTCAAGGAGAGTATTTTGAAAGTCTCACATTGTATATACTTGTGTTATTATTATTGAGGTTACTAATAATAAATTGATTTTTATTTTGCTTCTTGCTTTAGACTTGTTTTGAAATCAGATTAAAAGGGTTCAAGTAATTTTTGCCCAGTTGTGTGTAATGATGAATATCTTTGATGTTTATGATGTTTTATGTCTAATTTTAACACTTAAAACACAATTGCTAATTGCTAATTTAACATCATACACATGGAGTAACAAGGCATGAAAAACATTCTTGACCATTCAATAATGCAAGAGTCAAGCATACACAAAGTGTTGTATAATCTCATGTAACACAAGGGCTTAGATTTGCTTGTGTATTCTCATGTAAAAAGAGACTAAAATGTGGTTGTTTCTCTAATATTTTTTTGAATCATTAAATTGATCACTGAATTGTAAAAATTGAAGGGTCATAACAACCTACCTAAAATTTGAATAAGGGCTTAATTTTCAAAGTCAAATCATTGTAAAAGTCACACTTGGGTGCATGATTGATGGTAGCTGACACAAATTTGAACAAGGGCTTAATTTTCAAAGTCAAATCATTGTAAAAATCACACTTTGGTGCATGATTGATGGTCTCTAACACCTTGAGGTTGACAACTAGGAAGTAAGAGTGATATAAAATAAACAAGTGTAATTGAACAAGTACTCGCAAGTGTGACAAGCGCAAAATCTAATATTAGTAAAGGAAGACAACATTTGCAAAATTTCAATCAAGAACCAAAGAATTACAAGACGTATTACATGAATTGGATAATTTTGTTATTGATTTTTCACAAGCAAATTGATCTCAAGGATAGATTGATTGATGCACTTCAACTAAAATTGATAGAAAAGAAGCAATAAATTGAAATCATGGTTAATGCAACAAGTGCAACAAATGAACTCATGGAGGAGATTGATGACACTTGTGATACTGGCCTAATGCAAGAGATTGTTGTTACTTGTGATACACATGACGTAATAGTTGATATAGATACAACAAAAGATATGGTTAATGATTCCTTAACTAGCCTTGAGATGGAACCTTATTGTGAATTGATGAAAATGAGTCTTGTTGAAGATAGGCCACAAGTAGAAGCACATAGTTATAGAAGCAATTGTAAATGTGAATTTGAAGTCCGTCAAAATGATTTTTCTAAGATGATTGGTAGACCTTCATAAGAAATGTAACTCAACAAGCATTGATATGGCTTATGATATGGCAAAGGTAGAAACTTTCATATCCAAGACTACTACAAATTGGTTTTGTTTGTGAGTACATGATTTCTTGATAAAAATTTGAATATTTTGACATTAATGCAGAAGTTATTGAGGTTAGTGATACAATTGACGATAAACATATTGAAGAAAGCTTCAGTGCTAGCGTTGCCATCAAGTTGCTCACATGGCGAATTAGTGTTTTGATCTCCGTCCTTGTCTTCATTGTGGGAAGACAAATCATCTCTTAGGAAAATGCAAAAAGAAGGAAGAAAGGAAAAACAAACAGCTCATTATGGTTTGATAAGTTTGGTGATGGAATCAATGACTTAAGAAGTTGCATGTGTCTTACCATCTAGTTCAAACACAACTAAAGAGACTTTTGCATGGATAAAGCACAAAAGAAAAAGGATTCCAAACAATTATTCTAGATGATGATTGGAACCCATTTCTAGATGTCTTTGAATTTATGCATGAGTCTAAGAGAATGGTTCTCTCTACACCTCAAGAGGGAGTACACTGATGAAAAAAAATTTGAAATCTCTTTCACCTTTAGAGGGAAAGTATATTGTGAAAATGGTTAGTGGTCAACAAAGACCCACCACATTGAACAACTCAAAGTGTTTAGCGCTCAACTAGCAAAACCACGATATACATTGCTGAACTATTGAAGAACAAAAAGATCCAAAAGCTCGAGCTTGGATCTCTTCAACAAACTTGTTACCTTGGTTCTAATGGGGGGGTATCAATTATGATATCCAAGCTCAAGTTTCCAAGTCTTATCAATCAAAATTCAATCATAATTAAGGAATTCTAGCATGACAACTAGTCTCCTCAACAAGATATGTAAAATTCAATCAACTTCAATTAATCTCATCAAATCAATATACTTGCAAAGTTCTAGGATGAAATTTAGAATCCTTTCATTGCCCTTCAACAATTCATTGTGATGTTGTTCAACACTTGACTGTCTTTAATTTGAGAGAGCGTGTTGATGATCCTATTTGTTCAATAATAGCAGAATGGTGATCCTATTTGTTCACCAATTGCCAAGGGAATTTAAAAAATGGTAGCTATTCACTTCCATAAATTCTACTTTTTTCAAAGTTCATTTCAGATGAACCATTTGGCATCCATATTGGCTATTTTTCAGGGATATCTTCTTTGAATCTTAGTTCATAGGGTTTAGATTGAAGATTGAAGACAATAACTACTTATGCAATAATTCATGTTTCCTTATTGGTATAATTAATTCAAAAATATGATTCAGGGGTGTAATGTTAGATTGTTTCCTTAGACTATCACAATGTTGAAGATCACCTTCTTATGCTTTGTCATCCTTATCTAGTGATGAGGTGCTGTTATTATCCATTGATGAGTTGTCACTGAGATATAGGTTGGTCACTTACATGTACTCTATATTGACATCATGAGATCAATATATGTTGCTTATGGCTTAAATCCTTTTTCACTAAGTTGTTTCTTGTCTTGCTTGTCTATTTCTTAATTCCAACATATTTCAAATATATACATGGAAATACTATTAGCTAACTCACCACATTCCAAATTTATATACAAACTATGGATCATATATCTAGTGTATATTTGCAAAGATAATATTTTTAAGCCTTGTATAGATACTTACCATTGAGACTTCCTGATCATGTAGAAATATATATTGGAGTTCCCATTCTCAAAACTTAATTGTAAGATTCTAACAAAATTTTTCTAGTCAACATAATCCATGTTAATCCACTAGATCTTTCAATTTTTGGAAGGGATCAAATCTCTTCAAGTGCTATTTTTTTAATCATTTAAGGTGCATCTAGGTTGGTTATAATCTCACCCAACTCGATATAATTTAGAACTCGATACACGCCCACACACACAATTTTAATTATTGTCAAGATGTGTGCATGCGCACACACATATACATTCTAACAATGTTTATATAAAATATGATATTTGCTTTATTTCTATTTATGTCTGAAGTTGGTATCTCTCTTTCATGTATATAGAAATAATTTTATTTACAATTGTATCAATATTTTGCTAATATATAATATTAGTAATATTATTCGTTCTAAGTGTGTTTTTTTTAAAGCCAATGTATGATGATGTAAGTGGTACCCACATGACAACATCTCTGTCATACTTGACTACAAATCTAGTACCTTTTGGTGCAACATTTAGAAATTGTTTGTGATGAAACAAGTAATAGAATCACATGTAGACTTGCACTTTCTTGAATAAGAATTTCACGAAAGTGATGAGGCTTATATTTGTTTTGAACATTACAAGTGAAACTTTTAAAACAATGGAGAAAACTAGAGAAAACAAAGAGTTAGCAATAAAATTTTAAGCTCATTGTCAAATTTAGAACTGAGAATGTTAAGTAATGTATGCCTTGGATATTCTTGATAAAAGAAAGTGCGTGATGAATTAGTTGTATCATGTTTAAAATTAGTTTTTCAAAATCTACTATTTTCTAAACTATTACCACTCAATGAAGAAGGAATGGTGATATTTGAACTAAATGTTTGAATAGACACACTAAAAGTCTCTTCAATCTATGGAGATCACTAATAACCTAAAATTATGTGTTATACAATACTACAAAGTAGCTAACATGCTCTATAGAGAAAATGGTGTGTGTTATTATATTAACATTGATATACTATCTAAAGTTGAAAAGTAAAAACTACACACATAAATGATGATTTCCTTCATGCCCACTTTTTACTATTTAGGGTAGAATTTTTCTATCTAAATCGAAGAATATAGCTACATTTTTTAAAAATGAACGACCATTCCAAGCATATGGATAAAGAGTGCAAGATTTTGATAATAAACTAACTCCTACGTGCAAATGAGGAATGCATGCTTTTGCTACTAAGGCAACTTCCTATTTGTTAAAAAAAGGGAGAGATATGAAAAGTAGGTCATGATTCTATCTTGGGGAGAGGTGGGTTGCCTCATTAAAGAAAAATTATCATTTGGGAAGCACATAAGGAAGTTATCAAAGGACACTTTAGAGGAGACTCCATAGAAAAGAAGACTTTGCAAGTTGATATTTAGTAGAAAATGGTGTATAGAGATGTCAATAAATATCAAGGAGAGTGACAAATGTCAAAGAATGTGGGAGTTAACAATAAAGATGAAACATCATTGAAAATAATTTTGCCACGAGTTATGTTGAAAACATGAGAGCAAACTTTGGACCCTTTCCTTATTAGCCAAGAGGATCCAAGTCAATAGGTATGTCATGCTTGTATAGAAAGAACTATATTTGAATGTAGATATTCTTTTGGTATGATAGCAAGGCTTTTGCACAAAGAATATGTTGAGCAACCAATGTGAAATTTCCACAAATTGCAACAACTAGAAATTTATCTCCTAACGTATGTAGTTTACATGTCTTCTGTTAATTATTAACGACAAATATTGATAAACTCACACTACAATTATTCACAAATAAAATATTTTGCGGAAAATAAAATATCGAAACTGAAAAAGCAATGCACAAACACAATAATTTTGACACCACTATTTTTGGACAATTGTCACTGCAAAAACCTCAAAGGGAAAACTAGTGCAGCAGATGTGGGTTTTTATTATTATTCAACAAAATAGAAAATTACAGCTACTTTCCTTTCTGGCAAAGCTCTGACAATTTATCTGACTGGAAAATTACTGGGAAAACCTTTCCCTCTAACAAATTGATCTGGCCTCCTCTTGACGACTCAAACTCCTATCTAACACTTGCACTGTCTGCCAGGGATGTGCAATGTAGTCTCTGGGAAATTCGCACAGCCTCTGTGACTCCTTGCAATTCGTCCTGCCTCCCTCTGCCTCCTGAAGCTACTCACACATTCTTCCAGCTACTCTCTCGACAACTAAATGTGTTTTACTACTGCAAATCTCACTAGGGAATTGGCTACTCACACTCGCTGAATCAACCTCTGCTGAAAATCTCAGCCTCCTTTCCTGATTCTAGAACACTAAAAAAATCCCGAGAATTTCTGTGGAAATTCTCATTGTTGAATACCTCGTTGTTGGTGTCTACCTAGCTTCTATTGTGCCCTTACTAAATCACTGCAACTGGGTAGTCGAACTGCCCAAATTTTCTTGTATGACTCGATTGTATCTCACGGACCCCATCAACCCTGATCTTATATTCATCTGTTAGACAACCAATGACCATGATCACATCCTAATCGATGGCTATGATCATCTTGACTCCATCAAGTCACTTTCTGGAAGTCTCTAGAGCAAAATCAATTTCCTTCAATTAATTTGATTTAATTAACCAGTGTTCCTAAGTTAGACTTAGGAAATATTTAATTATAGGTCAGTTAATCTAATTGAGGTGTTTCTAAGGCTTTTCTTGTGAAACCTTTTCTGGGTATTAGAGATATCATGTTCTTTAGCCTCTTAGACATCAATAGAGACTAGAACATATGTCCGCTACTATCAAAAACTTACACTCGCTCTTAGCGAGGAAGGTGTTCTCCACTACTCCCATCTTATCCCTGAAGTAGACAATTTTTTCCTTACCCAAGGCCTTCGTGAGAATATCCGCAACTTGCTAATCTATGGGAACATGTTGTAACTGAGCTTGTCCATGCTTTTGGTGTCTGACATCTATGATACAATAGTTGCCATGAATTAGCAAACCTCCGGTAAATTTATTCATTCACTTCTACTAGATGATCTAACCTCCTGGAAACTACTCGGCCCCTCCAAATCGATTCGGCCTCCCTTTGAGAGCTTGAAACAACCTCTATATTTGCGTACCATCCTCTCTGTCTAACTCTCACTGCTGGGGAAATAACCACGACCTCCACTAGAAAATCAAGCCATAAACAAGGAACTGCTTCTCCTCTGCAAATTGATCTAATTAGCAAAGTACATTGTTGCCCCGAAAACTCCCTTTGCCTCAGTCAACTTGCACTCCTAGAGAGACTGCATCCTCCCTTTGCAAATATCCCTCTACCACTAAGAAGATGGAAATCTCTGTGAAGAAAATTCCTTGGAAATCATTGTCCACCATTCTATCTCTGCTCTCCTCTGATTCCCCTGCAACATGTTGTAGTTGAACCAATTTGTGCTTCCGTTGCACTACTTGATTCTCACTCTGTTGATGCCCCTGCATTGCCTCCGTGTTATTTCTATCATTGCAGTAATGAGACTCAATCTCACTGCTACTTGATACTTGGGCTCTTGTAGCAAAGGTAATAATCCAACTAAGGAATCACATACACAACAACTAGATCTGATCTATTGATCAAGCCTTCCTTGGCTATGATCTAGATCTCCTTATTTCTGCTTCCTTAGACCTTGCCCGATCTGACATACTAGAGTGTCATACTCATCCTACTGAGGATAATGCTACAAATAGTGTGAATTCATCCTCCAATCTGGAAGAAAAATCCTCGATCTTTATAAATGTCATCGTCCGCTTCTCCTTCTTGTCTTTCGTCCTCTTAGGACATTTCCTGACATAGTGGCCAAGTTCACCACAACCAAAACACTTGACCTTCGACAGGTCCTTCTTTTCTGCTTTCAAGTCTTTTCGTTGGCCCAGACCCTTTTTTGCTTTGCCTTTTCCCGCAAGAGCAACATTCTCCTATTTCTCCCTCACCTTCACTACCTTTCCATTGTTACTGGTAGTGCCTCTGACTAAGCTGAGCGTCAACACCACCTGAGTGAAATCACTCCATAGTGGATCGCAATCTAAAAGCTTGTCACACCCAGAATCTACCTAGATCAATGTACGCCATTCCTTGGTGAACCCATTGAGTGCTATACACACTAACTCATCATCTGCTAGCTTCCCCTACTGCAGTGAGTTCATCTTTGACAGACTGAATCTTGATGAGATAGGTGGTTACATCTTCTCCCTTTTGCATCTTGACAATCCTCAACTTCTCTTTGAGGAACATTCTCCGATTCTCTAATGGATCTTGGTACAACTTGATGATGGCATTCCACATTTATTTTGTTGTTCCCTTTTTTGCGATATGTGGAATGATGTGATCCCTAACTCCATCAAGGATCATCCTCTTTTCTTTGGCATTATCCGTCCTGTACTCATGAAATTGGATGTGATCTATTGACACAGTAATAACTATTGTTGCAAATTCATTCATACTGTGCTTGTCCAATAGAAACAACATCTTGGCCTTAAAGATACCCATGTTGGAGGATCCATCCAACTTGTCTTGATCTCTTAATCCTATTGTAGCCATATTTGAAATGTTGGAAATAATACTGAGAGGGGGGGGTGAATCAGTATTATCAAGTTCTTTTAATAAATCTTCCTTAATTACACTTTGAATTATTTTTGCATGTTAGTACCATAAAATGATGAGCATGAATAAAGAAAACAGATAGTCACACCAAAGAACACCAGATGTAAGGTGGAAACCCAATGTGAGTGAAAACCACCTGCAATATGTCTCTATCTTCTTTCAAATTAGAAACTTCTTTTACAAAGGTTTTGTACTGGTGCAGTCCTTTACCAGTACGCAGGCTGCAACCTGCAGA
>APFE031386422.1:0-13951 GCA_000404065.3 Pinus taeda
ATCATTTTAACTTGCAAATAATTATTATTATCTTATCTTTAATTTTATATAATTTATATTTATAAATTTGGTTTTCAAATTTAAATACTAAAAAAATACAATTTTTAAAACAATGAAACATCATCCTCTAATGGGATGTGAGTTGGGATGTGAGTTGGATAGCATGAGACCTGCCCCTTCTCATTGTTTAATATAAAAATCTCAAGGCAACTTTCTACCACCATCTACATACATGAAGCACATGGAAAGTTGGTTGTGCACATGGAGCTAATTAATGCCATCCCCGAAGGTGGCAAAGGTATTATCAAGGTGATGGTTTTCGGCTTTTTCCTCGGCAAGTTTGGTAAGTTTCCTATTTGTGAGTTTCATTTGATTTGGATCTAGTACGAGCTACTCATTGTGTGGGGGAAGGAGTCCCTCATGAATCTTCATTAGGCATTGGTTAAGTCTCTGTTGGTTCAAGTCTCCTCTCATGGGTATGTTTTCAGGCCCAAGTCTTGTATCCCTACTCCTATGGCTTGCTAGTCTTTAGGGCGAATGGTTATGTTTCAAATTGGTGGGTGTGGAAGGAGACCTATCTGGAATTCCTTATGGTTGTTACAAAACTGTGTGAGGATTATCTTCTTCACTGTGTTCCCATGTCAATGGTTTATGGAATCTTTTTGTCACACATGGGTCTATGTTGGGTTCAGTCTATAGGCCACTCTTGGTTCTGTTATTGTCTCTTATCACAGCGCAAGGGATTTATTTATGGTATGAATATAAGTGGGTTAGGCTTGGAACCTTTAGGGTTTTGGTATTTGAAATATTTTGTTTACATTTACAGCCCCATACATATTGGGAAAAGTTAGATTAATGTGTGGTTTGGGGCCTTTGTTTCTTGTTGGTCACTTGTTGACAACAAGCAATTGTATTTATTTCTATTTCCATTATCGTCCTCTTATATGGTTACATTGGCAGGTGCCATGTTCTGTAGTGACCCCCAGAAGCTTCTTTCTCTTGTGTATAAACTTTATTTGGGTCGGCTTCTAGGGTTACAGTTAGTCTATCACAAGCCTTGCAGGTACCTCAACTACATGGCTTGTGCCACCTCTGGTAAAGGAAATGCTGCCCGAGGATCTAACAGTGAAGGTAAATAGAGGAAAACGTCCCCTGCGACCAGTCAACCTAGTGCAATTTGTGGTAAAGTCTGTGGGCATAAGTCAGCCTCCCGAATCATTAATAAAGCAACCCACACATACCATTTAGATGGCTTTGCCCCGATTAGGAATATCATTGTAGAATGGGAAGAGGAGATCAACCAGAAACAGGATATTCTTGAAATTGATTTCGAAGATTAGAAGAATTTGGTGACAGGCCCCGATCATTCTCACGGAAGATCCACCCTATACAAACAAACAGTTCATTTATATTGGATGATGAAGAACCTACTAGCTAAAGCCCTAGAGCATCTCCCAACTAGCACACCTCTGTCTTCTCATGGGTATCCGGATTATAGTAAGGAGCTTCAAAAGATTCAATTCCAACTGCAACAACAAAATGACCGCCTCAGTCGCATCGAGAAACATATTCCATGTATCCCTCAAACTAAGTTGGCAGGCTCCATTGTGAAGAAACCTGCTCCTGTTGATTCAACTGAAGATGAATAGTGTGTTGGTGCACCCCTTGTTTAGGTTTTTTGTATGCAACAATTTCATACTTTTCAGAATGTTTACAGTTATCTAGATTGTAGGAAGTATAAGTACACTCAAACATATATAGTGTGGCTTGCTAGACTCATCATAATTTTCTTTTGGATGGCTTATCATGCTATTAGGTGGTCAACAGACCTGGTTTCCCATTGGGCAAGTTGAGGCCACCTAACCATATGGAATGTGGATGTAACATGCTTTTTTTGACAAAAAAATAATAGAAAAGTCCTACCATGCTTACCAAAAAAAAAAAATAGAACATCAACATAGTACAGAAGGTAGGCCAAAGCAAGCTTTTCTTGCCCAAATGATAATTAGAGGGGCAGGGTGAAAGAGGTATGAGCATATGCACCTTTGATTGATGTTGCAAAGATCTGATATGTTACAACGTGTTGTGAAGCATGCGACATTATATTTTTCTCACCTACGATATTTCTAAATGCTTGTATTGCACTTATTATATCAAAATCATTTATAGACAACCCAGAACGCTAATAATTTTGATAGAGTAAATGTGATATGGGCTTGAAAGAGAAAGCACAAAACTATATAAGAAATTCACAAAAAAAATCACATAGAAAAACAATATTATTTCTTAAATGAGAAAAAAACATGTAAAGTATTTATGGTGTTTGTAGAATGCACATAACTTGCTTCAATTTTCCATATTGAGGATTTTGTAATTGTTAGACCTCAGTATAGATCCATCTTAATTTTGGATCTATTTATATTTAGGTTGGTTTAATTTCCCACTTTAAATAGGCTATATTCCACATGAATACTAGGGTCAATACCATGAGTTCTCATAGACGCGGAGCTTAAAATCGTAACTTGACCAAGTCAAGTTTACCTTAACTATCCAATGGAACTAATAATAATAATAATAATAACATATAATTTTTATTTTTTATTATTGAAGTTATTTTTATTCTTAACAACCATAGGGGCTTTTATTTTTATTTTTAGTTTTTTATATTTTTACTACTATTATTTTTGTTAGCAAGACAGGCATGACAAATTTGCAATTATCCTTCCATATTGGGTTGGAGCATGCTTATAGACCAACAACAATTATTAGAATATATTTGTTTATTTATTACATATTTATTTGTATTTTTTTAAATTCATTTATATTTATGTTTATTTTTGTAATTAACATGTCAAATGCTTAATAGGACAGACTAACATGAAGGACCATTACAACATCGTCTTCTAAATGGGCCAAGAGATGCTCATCCAAAATTATTATTATTATTACTATTTAAATTAAATATAATAATAATATATAATTAAATATAAACAATATAAGAATAATATTATATATTATATAATATATATATCTGGTATATATAATTCTTAATATAGTAATACAATATAATAATATATAATATATATATAAAATATATATATATATAAAATTATATAATATGCTTTTCCCTTTCTCAAAAAGTTATTTTGATTATTTTGGGTTTTTTGACCAAATATTTGGGTAGTGGCATTCCTTGTCAACTCAACTGGAATTATAGCATTGAGAAAATGATTATTGGAGGTTGGAAAGCTTATTTGAGCTTGAAAACAATTGTAAGTCAGTCGACCTTTGTATTTGGAGAAAAAAAATGTTCCTCTTTGAGACCCTCATCACCCTTGTTGTCTTATACGCATGTGAAGTTTTGGGTTGCAATATATTGAGAGAGTCGTGGAGAAAGATTGAGATTATTCAACATAAATTCATAACCTGCAACCTCAAGATCAAGGGAAATACCTCCTATCCTATCCTCTTGATCGAAGCTAGCATTTTCCCCATTGAAGGCAGAGTTATGTTTGAGTATCTGGTGTATAAGAAGAATCTTTACAACATGGAAGCCAAGAGGCTTCCCAAAATTGCTTCTAACTTTAGTCAAAACCCCCCCACTTCCACCGCAAGCATGGGGGGGGTTATTTATCTTTAAAATGTTTTTGGAATTCATTCCATGTCACATGTTCCTTGTCAATTTTTCTTACTGTTTTGATATCTTCCCACCACAAGGTTTCCTTCCCTCTTAACTGATAGACTTCCAACCACGCCTTCAACCTTTCTATGTATTCATAAATCTAAAAATACTTACCCATATCAATTAACCAAGTCTCTGCTACTTCTTTAGATTCCCCTTCAAAAAGTGATGGTTTAATCTTTTTGAATTCTCCTTGCGGTTTCGACTTTTGTCTTTTTGCTTTGTGTTGGTCAGATACATTATATGAGCGTCCTTCATCGTCCTCCCTATATCTCTCGACTGACTCGACATTCTCCTCACCATGCTGGGTTGTTGGGGTATTTTCTCTATCCTCAACACTGGGGTCTGGGTGTCTTTGATTTTGTTGATTAGACAGACTTCTGAGGATCCTTTATTGTTCCAAGCGTAGTTTTTCATTATCCGTTCTTAAATTTGTCATCTCACCACATAACTGATAAACAATTTCGAGTAAAACTTCCTTAGCCTGATGAGTCTCTTCTCCCAGCTGTATCCAAATATCAGGATTGGCATTCACATAAGCTGGTTCCGGAGTATTGGGCGGTCCTGAACTTCTCTGTATCCTGCCTTTTGTATAGACACTGTCTCTTTGTTCACATATGAGTTTTTATTTAGTTAGATTTTAAGAAAATCAAGTTATTACATGCACATTCATATATTTATCTATCCCAAAGAGTCTCAGTGTACGAACCTGAGCTTTGATACCACTTGTAACAACTAAAATTAACTTACCAATTATGTATATAATTTTATTTTATTTTACTTTGCAATTATGTCCATCCTAGACTTTGGCATTTGGCTCATTATATACAATTGGATTATTTGATTACGTTAATTATTGTGTCCATAGACTTGACATTTACCGGAGTTCTAATAAATCATACAGATTATATTAAAGTTGAAAGGATTGGTTTTTAATGTGTATGATACGCAAGGCGATTTCCTCGTCCCTGCTCCTATGTTGACTTGATGTCCTCTGTACCTGGAGCCATGCAGCAGAGAGATATGGTGGGAGGATGTATGCACTAGATAGATGGTTCATGTTGCTTGCACCATTTTTTTAGTACTACAGTCGTTGATCTGGTTCTCGCGATTTGGTGACAAAGAAAACTTAGGGTTTTAATCCCTAACTAACTACTTGATCTTGACATCTGTGTGGCTGATTGTTGTCGCTGATCCTATGGTTTCTTGTTGCTCCGCAAGGGTTTTTTGCTCTGATAAGGGTTTCATTTTGTCTGAGTATCCTCTGAGAATGATGAAGGCGATGACAGTTGTTAAAATGGAACCAGGTAAACCCACCATGTTGTTCCTCTATTGTCTTCTTGAACTGTATAGTGAGATTGCTATAGGGTTGGGTTATGGTTTGACGCAATGTTTAATTCTTTGCCTTTGCTGCATAAGAAAGTCCCATGGCACCTTCATTGCTCTAGACGACAACTAGTTTCACGACTTAGCTGTGGAATGTAAATATTAAACATTTCCTATTCTTAGCTTGAATGGTTTTTAACCTTCGATCTGATTAATATCACTTATTCTATTTTCTTACTGGTGAACAGCGGATCTACCTTACGCGGAAAACTCCCACTCTCAGGTAAGAATTCTCCCAATTTGTTTATTTACTTGAAGTCTTTACGATCTTTCCCTTAAGGGTTTTATTAACTTAAGGTCTCATATGTCCATGACAAATAATTATAAAGTGCTTTTCATTATTTGCATTCGTAAAGGCCACCTCTCTCCAGAAATTAAGCGCTCACGACAACGTTATTGACTCTTATAGGTTGGATTCTTACCTTTGGCATGAATTAAGTTATGGGAACCATTACTTGTATGGTTAAGGACAGAGACTCAGTCTCTTGTTGAGCGTCCAGCTAACCAAAATGACTGAAGTTTATGCCAAAGTAATGTCTTTCCTGGATGGATTTTCAGGGTATAATTAGGTTGTTGTACATCCAGATGACCAAGAGAAGACTACATTCATCATTCCTTGGGGCACTTTTATGTATTCCAAGATGCCTTTTGGGTTGATGAACGCTGGAGCCACCTTTCAGAGAGCCATGGATATAGCATTTGTGGGAGAGAAGGATAAGTTTGTCCTTATCTACCTTGATGATATAATAGTATACTCCAACAGCCATCAAGACCATTTGCAGCATTTGCAGAAAGTGTTCCTGAAGTGCTTTGGAATTTCAGTTAATCCTAAAAAGTCACAGTTTGCTTTAGAAGAAGGCAAGTCGTTAGGACATGTTGTTTCTGCCGCAGGTGTCAAAATTGACCCAGAAAGAGTAAGAGCAATACAACCCCTGTCTATACCAAGATTAAAGAAGGATATCGAGTCCTTTCTGGGCAAGATAAATTTTATAAGGAGGTTTATCCCAAATTTTTCAGAACTTGTAAAGCATATTACCTCCATGTTGAGAAAGGGTTTAGAGATAAAATGGATTGATTCAGCAAGAAGATCCTTTGAGTCTATTAAGAAAGCTCTTATGGAAGCTCCCACTTTAAGAAGTCCAGATTACAACAAGGAGTTCAATATATTTTCGTTTGCCTCAGAAGACACCCTTGCAGTAGTTTTATTGCAGGAAAATGAGGAAGGTTCAGAGCACGTAGTGGCATTTTTTAGCAAAACCTTAAGGGATGCTGAGCTGAGGTATGATATCATTGAAAAACAAGCATATGCTCTTATCAAGTCCTTGAAAGCTTTTAGAATTTACATTTTGCATTCTAAGGTAATTGCATATGTACCCTCTGCTTCAATAAAAGATGTCCTAACACAGCCTGATGCTGATGGAAGAAGGGCTAAATGGATTGCAAAGATAATTGAATTTAATATAGAATTGAAGCCCACTAAACTTGTCAGAGGTCAGGGCCTTGCCAGATTAATGGCTGAAGAAAATTGCAGAACACTTGACATAAATCTCATAGGCACAATTTTAGGGAATGGTCAGATAGAAGAGGGAACAACTGAACCTGGGAAAAATCAGTCATTGGTAGAAAATCTAGCTTCTTGTGATTGGTACTCTGCAATAGCTCAATTTTTGCTAAAGCTAGAAGTTCCTCCAGGTCTTAGTTCAAGCCAAGCCAGAACTATCAAGCTCAAGGCAACCAAATACTGCATTCATGAAAATCTGCTTTACTGGAGGGATCCCTTTGGAATTTTGCTAAGATGTCTGGACAAAGAACAATCCATGAAAGTGATGTATCAGTTTCATTCCAGCATTTGTGGAGGGCATCATTATTGGAAAACTATAGCTCACAAGATCCTCAGAGCTGGGTACTATTGGCCAACCTTGTTTGCTGATGTCCTTTCATTTATTAAATCTTGTGACAGGTGCCAAAGATTTGAAGGGAAGCAGCAATTGAAGTCCCTGCCCTTAAAACCCATACATGCTAGTGGCCCTTTTCAGCAGTGGGGCTTCGATTTCATTGGAGAAATAAATCCACATTCCAGTGGCCAACACAGATGGATCTTAGTAGCCACTGATTACTTCACTAAGTGGATTGAAGCAATCCCTTCCAGAAAGGTTGATCACCATGTGGTCATGAGGTTCTTGACAGAGAATATCTTCACTATATTTGGTTGTCCACATAAATTAGTTACAGACAATGCAACAGCCTTCAGAGCAAGAGAATTGGTGGACATGTGTGACTCAATGGGCATCAAGTTGGTTCATTCCACCTCATACTACCCTCAAGGAAATGGCCTAGCAGAATCTTCTAACAAAAGCCCGATAAGGATAATTAAAAAGCTATTGGAAGACAACAAAAAGAATTGGGATTCTAAGCTCAAATATGCACGGTGGGTTGATAGAGTGACCACCAAGAAATCCATAGGGAATTCCCCCTTCAAGCTGGTATATGGCATTGAATTTGTATTCCCAATTCAGTTAACCTTCCCTGTGGCAAAGTTCTTGCAAGGAGAGCAGAATGAGAAAGAATACATGGAAAAAAGGATCACTGATCTAGCAGAGGTACATCAAATTAGAGAACAGTTGGTTGAAAAGTCTGTGGCACATCAAAAGAAGATAAAGGAAGCTTTTGACAGAAGGACAAAAAAAGATAATTTTCAAGTTGGAGATTCGGTTCTGAAATGGGATACACTGAAAGAGAAGAAAGGCAACCATGGGAATTTTAATGCTTTCTGGATAGGGCCTTTTGTCATTTCTCATATTCAAGGGAACAATACCTTCATGCTGCAAAGTATGGAAGGGGAAACAGTTTTTAATGGCCCAGTGAATGGGCGCTTTTTGAAAATTTATGTTATTTAAGGTATTTTGGCCTTAAAGTTGTAAATATGTTATTTTATTTGTTTTAGTATAGACTCAGTTAGACTCCATGCCCAATGGAAGACTAGGAAATTTTGTTAACTTGGTTTTCACAAGAAAGGCAATGATTTGCAGTTCTTGAGACCTCACAAGGAGGATCTCATCCCTAGAAGGAGCCAGTGTTAGCTCTGCTACATATTTTGACATTTTGAGGGTCAAATGCAAGCTTGGCCGTATGGTTCATACTCAAAAGAGGACTCGTACCAATCATCTTTCTCCTTCTCCTTCACTCCGCTTACACCCTCATCACCCCGCTACCTCCGCTTTTCCTCTAAAACCCTGCATAAACCCGTGTTCCCTCAAGCCCCCGAGCATGGAGCCTAAACCATCATGTAACCATGTCCACATGACCCCGCGCTCCCGTGACCGCTCCCCACCTTTAAATCATAGCCGTTAACTCTCCCCGCTGATCCAACGGCTTCAGTCACTTCAGATAAAGCGACCTGAGCAATCAAATACCCACCGTTCAATTGCATCCGCCGCGATCGGATGGCATTCACTTCCCCCGCAACCTCAAATGTAGTAGCGCATTAACGCACGATGGAGGGCGGTTTTCATCCTTTCCCCACTGCCATGCGTCACCCTCTGAACAATATCATGCGCCATTATACTTTTACCACCATAGGCCCTGAAGCGGTGTGATCAATACCACCTGCCGTTGAAACTGCTATTCCCGCTCGTTAACCCCTGCGCGTCTCCTCCGCCAGATGACCATTAGATCTACGCACCCAAGATCCAATGGCTCACAATCATCTTGCTCCTGCTTCCTCCCGATACCTTCCACCGAGCGATCCCCACCATCTATCCGCTTGATCCAACGGCTGATTTCTTTCCTCCGTCCTGCTCGTACATCCGCTATACAATCCACTAACCCTGATCATTCCGTGTGCCTGAAGGAATAAGACGACTATCTACTAGTACCTGGTGCATTTCCTCCTCAACCACCGCATTCAACGACTGTATACCTGAGAAGAAGAAGGACAAGGCTCGAGCATAAACTTACATTTAACAAGCATGACATTTTATCTTATACGACACTTCAACTACCTCAGAGGACAACAGAGCACCCGAGGAGGTCAAATTCATCTGCTACAGCAAGAAATTGCACTCAGAAGCTCCATCAAGTAATTAAAGCGGTTGGTGGTCAATTATGACCCCCCATACTTAGAACGGCCGAGTGCCTTTGTAATGAAACTCTATATATACCCAGAAACTAGATGTAATTAAGGTTGATGGTTGTTGTTTTGATGTAAGGTTCAACTTCTGGAGACTGTAACTGCTTTGATGCTTGCAACGTCTCGTCTTCATTTTCAGCTAATACAAGCTTCTTTTGCTGTTAATTGCTCACTTTCCATTTCTATTCTGTTCTAGGTTGTGCCTAATATGTTGTTTCCCTGAACTCTTGATGTTTGGCATTAGAGGAGTTTTCATTCTATCTCTATGTTAAAGTCTTGTATGTATCAGTGAATGAGTTATTCATGTTTCTTTTCACCTAGTGACAGAAAGCTATCATCCTGTCTGTATAATAGGGAATTAGATTTGCAGACCTCTTTACTGGTTGCAGCTGGCCATCACAAGGTCTTGTGCATCTGCTGGTGTGGTCAGTATTCTCCATATTCACCCAATCTCTGAACTGTGAGTAATTGGTGATCTAAAGCCTTGTAGTCTGGGGGTGTTCACACATGTCTGGAGTTAAGCAAAGTATAAGTGGTTATCTGGCTTGAATAAGCATCATTCCTTCCATTCATCCATTTCCACATTAAGTTGAGTTTGTAATGTTCCCGACCATCTCCGAGCTACAACCTAGGAGAGTTTCTTGGGGTGATAACAAGCCCAAAGGAAGAATGATGAGGTTCACATGAATGGGTTGTCCGGAAATGATTATGGCACACTGATCTGTTTTGGTGACTACCTTTCTTTTTGCCCCAGTGGCTAGCTGAACTAGCCAAGATTTTGGAAATTTACTAGTTTGTAGTTGACACTTTTCTACCACTTCAGGACTAACATAAATTAAACTAGCACCGGTATTAAATAAAACCGAAATAGGTTTCTTAGCAATCGTACCTTCACATTCAATCATGGTGGGCTGATATTCTGCTTGATGATCATCCAAGGCAACATTAATTCAGGGTATATTTCTCGTCACTTCTCCAACTATGGATGCTTCCTGCAAGTTTTCAAGTCATTACATCCTTGCCTTATGCAGACAATTTTTATAGTAATGGGGTTATCCACATCCACAACATTGCAGCGGTTTTGACTGTTGTTCATTACTGAATTTATTAACTCCTTCTGATTGTCGATTTTCAGAATATACAGCCTTGGGTTGGTTCCTTGCTAGAAATTTATGGAGAGACTTTTGCTGTAAATTTCTATTATTAGGAAATTTTGGATGTTTACTTGGAATCACATTCCTTCCCTTCTTAATCTTCCCTCCTCTAGACTCTTCATTTTTTGTTTCATTTGTTAGTAACATATGCGCGTGTTTCGCACTGTGTCATCCATTGTTTTGGGGTAGTCAAACTCAAGTTTCTCCTTCATGAAATTGGGTAAGCTACTGATGAAACACTGAATCTCCCGTCTCACCAAAGAAAAGATATCAAGCCATTTATGTTTTGTTTAGTTTAACAAGTATTTCAATTATTTCTTAACCTAGTTTCCATTATTTTGAAGAGGTAGATCAATGGTGTAGTAGTGAAGGAAAGTACTTTAGAAAATTTTATGAAAGTGGCCTCTATCTCATCTCCCTCATGGGATAATGATTAGAGAGGCCCACTCTCACAACCCCAAAAAAAGAGTTTATCTTTTGGTCATTGCATAACTTAGGGTTCATTCTTAGCTATATCATTGTTTATGATTTCTTGGAAGCAACTGCAGCTGTTATCTTGTTTCCTTAAGTTTGTTGTAGCTTAAAAGGCATTCCATTTCATAGATCTAGCCCTTAACAATAGATATATTAGCTTTCTCAAATTCAATTCATATTTTCCATGTTGACATGTAGTGATACATACATGAAAAGAAAAACAAGTTTTGTTGTAGAGATTTTTGATCTGCAAGGAGGAACTCATCCAACCAAATTCACCTAGGTCCTCTCCACCTTCTTCCAAGGTATACTAGCCCATAGTTCGAACCTCTGTTTTGCAACCACCATGATAAAACCACCTTAGGCAAATCCAACTTCCTTGGAGTGTTGGGATTAGTCTTGGGTAATGTGCACCTTCCCTACATCTTCTATCACCATCATACATCTCTCCAACACCTTATCTCATATAGCAGCATGTTTGACCCTATTTTGACCAAGATGGTAGTATAAGATTAGGTTAGGCCCTCATCTTGGATTCCATGCCTATCAGTGCCACTTGAGATCAGCTCCCCTATGCAAGATTAGACAGAATAACATAGCATTTACATTTCTGAATTTAGCAATTAAAAGATTCTTTTTCTACAAAGGTAAAATGGGATAGTTAGTGCATGTATGTATGAGTTCTAGAATGATAGAACAACTTTCCATTTCCGAATAGTCCTAATAGCTAGAGGATAAATTGCAAGGTTAGCACACCTTTCTGCAAGTAACTTGTGTCATTTCCTAGCTAGATGATTTATGGCATTTCATAACATTTACCATTAAGTAATTTTCCTTTAATAAACAGGCAAGCATTTACTATCCCACATTAGAACTAGCTTTACATTCATTGTCACTAGTGAGATTCCTTCTAGTCAATAGAAGATTGGTCTAGAACCCTAGTGGTCTAGTGCCCCAGTTGAGAAGTGACATGAGTAGAATGTTGCATCTGTTGTGTATATAACACTATCACCTCCAAGTTTGTGTGAAACATAAGGTTGATAAAGTAAAGTTGGTAGCTCTAGGAATTGCAACATCCTTGATGCAACACCGAGGCTCATCGGGGTCTATATATGGTAACTTCTCTGAGTATTTGTCTGGTCGCTCTAAGTTCCTCTCGACGCTTCTTGGGTTTAGGTCTATTGGTAAGATATGTAGAAATGGCATTGAAAGGCTTTTAGTCCTTGGAGGACAAAGCAACAAGGTGGAAGAGGGCGGCTAAATTCTTGTTCAAATTGTTGATGGTTCATCTTGGTCTCATGAATCGTTGGGTAGATTTGATGGAGAGCGATATGGAAACAAAGGCAACTTTGATGGAAGAAAAATTCGAGAGCTTGGAGGTGTGTGTTGAGAGTAAGTTCATTACGCTTGAGGTAAAATTGATGTCCTACAATAAAGCTTGTCATTGATAGCCTTTTCACATAGATCAACGAGATTTTGATGGGGAAATTTGTCCTCGACACCAAGGAGGTTCAAGAAATGACTGGAGTGGGCACGAAAGGTGGAGGAAAGGGAAAAGAAAATTTTGTTGTCTCGATGGACAAGGATGAAGCTGGACCTTCCAAGTCAGCCCAATTTTTATTTATTTTATGTAATGCAAATTCATTTTGTTATTTGGTCAATTTTTGTAGATCATGTGGAAGATTTCAATGTAGAATCTTAGCCTATAGGACCCTTAGAGGCAACGAGACCCTACTCTGCATTTATTGGAATATGAAGTTGTTGAAATCACAGCGATGTTTGGTTTTACCTGATGTAAACGGTTCTAGCCATGTAATCCAGGCTTTATGAAATAAAAATAATTGCTCCGTTAAAAAAAACTTACAGAAAACACATTTTTACAAGAAAAAATCCATTAAAAATATTAATAGATAAAAATTCAAAAGTCAAAAAAATCCAAGAAGATCGACTACCACCATTACGTCAAATACAACTATTTCATAAATGTCATTAACAAGGTAGTTACAACATGCCCTTGGGAGACTTGAACCCATGCAATTAGGGAACAAATTGTTCACTAAACCACTCAAACTAAGATCCTTTGACATAATTAAAAAAAAAAACTATTTAACTATAAAAATTCTAAATTAAAATTAAATTAAAAAAGTTATACTTCAAATTTTTAACCATTATAAATAAAATTTATATTAAAAAAAATTAATTAGAAAAAAAAATCAATTTGAGCGTGTTGGGGAGGCATGCATAACAATTTATGTGTGCTCTGTGCAGGAGGGTGATGCCTAGCATCACCCCCAAACATTTGTGTGTGTTGTGTGGGGGAGGTAGGTGGTGTGGTCGATTTCCAGGTCGACCCCGTGGACAAAGGAGCAATGTCGGGCATCGCCCACCTCCCACATAGCACACACCATTATTGATTTTTTTCTTCGTTTTTATAATAATTATTATTTTTTAATTATATTTTTGTCAAATTTTAATGTTTTTAATTAAATAAGTTTTATTTTATTTTAATATCCATATTTAATTTTTCGATTTTTGGTTATGCACTAGCCTAGACCCAACTTAAATCCATATCTACCAAGCGTCCAGAGGGATCAAAGCTATTGACATGTAAACCTCTTTTAGAGTGAAAAGAGATCTTATCCATTTCAATACTTGGTAGATCTAGAATTAAGATAGATCTAGACTAATTTATTTTATTTTGTTTTTATTTTTATATAATATAACTCTTACATAAAAATAAAATATAATAAAATAAAACATTACACCTCTTCATAACTTCGTGCTTCGATATATATAAAAAATAAATTCCTCATACTTGAAAAATAAATAAGAACAAGGATAACCTCATATAAAGTATATAGCTTTAGCTCAACCACATATCAAAATTGACTCGAGATAATAGTTATAAGATAGCAGAAGATGACGAAGTCCGAATCTCTGCGAGATCAATACACTTGGGAAAACCTCTAATCTCATGTAATTTAACATTATTATAATTTAATAGGAAATATAATACATTTGTTTTAATTTAATAAATTAACTTAAATTTAGCTTATTTTAAATGCAAAATAAATAAAATATAAACCTTCCCATGTGTTTGTATATATCTATTTTCACGTGCCTCGG
>APFE031386426.1:498-20619 GCA_000404065.3 Pinus taeda
AACCATCGCGTCCAAAAAACATGTGCGAAAATCATGCACAAAGCCATAGGTGGGTCCGCCCAACCTAACATAGTGTCCAAAACCAAAATTTTCCGGGCTGCTGCCCCGGACCCCATAAAGTGGGGTTACGGGTACCCCTCAAACCCCCTGTTAACTATGTGGAAAGAATATAACACAACCCAACAACTCAGATGTTTGTGGACCTTTCTCTACAACCTCCATCACTAAACAAAGGTATTTTGTTATTTTTATTGATGATTTTTCTCGTAGATGCTGGATCTACTTTATGCAAAAGAAAGATCAGACCTTCTTGAGGTTTTGTGAGTTTAAAGCCTTGGCAGAGAAAGAACCTGGAAAGAAAATAAAAGATTTGCATAGCGACAATGGAGGAGAGTATGTATCCAAACAGTTTAAAGACTTTTGCGTTGTAGAAGGAATTAAACAGGAATTGACGACACCCCATAACCCACAGCAGAATGGGGTAGCCGAAAGGAAGAACATATCGATTGTGGGAGTAGCTCAAGTGATGTTGGATGACCAAAGCCTACCACTACATTTGTGGGCTAAGGCATGCAATACATTTGTATACTTGCAGAACAGAAGCCCACATTGTATACTGGGAATGAAGACACCTATGGAGGCCTATTCCGGGAAGCAACTTGATGTAAGTCACTTTCGAATTTTTGGATCATCAGTTTACTGTCATGTGACCAAACATGCTAGGAAGAAGCTAGACCAAACAACTAAGTTGGGAATACTTGTGGGGTACACAAATACACCCCACAATTATTGGGTGTACTTGCCTTCCTCTTAGAGGACAGTGGTACGCAAGGATCTAAAGTTCGACAAGCAGAAAGCTATGCACTTATCACTTAAGGGAGCTCGAGTTACATGCAGATGAGGAACGTTCAGTTCCTAAGGAGGAGGAGCCTCAGATTGATGTGGAGCAGCCGCATGCAGAGGATCCATGAGTGGAGACATCCACTAATGCTGATACTTCGAGAGATGGGTGGAAACACTCAGGGGAAGCTGATAGGTTGATGTTCGATGCGCAGGAAAACCATCTTCTCAGCGCAGATAGAGGAGGTCACCCGAGCGATACACTGGGCACATGGACATGGTTGGGGAGTGTGTAGATACCGAACCTTCTTCATTCAAGGAGGCAATGTAACAACTAGTTTGGGTTGATGCAATGGTAGAGGAGTACGACTCTATCATTCAGAATAGTGTGTGGGATGTTGTCCCAAGGACTCAGGGCAAGTCAGTAGTGAGTTCTAAATGACTTTACAAGGTAAAGCAGGTAGTTGATGGTAGTGTTTAGAAACATAAGGCAAGTTTTGTTGCTCGGGGTTTCTCATAGGTCGAGGGGTTTGACTACGATGAGACTTTTGCTCCCATAGCAAGGTACTCATCGATTAGATCGATGTTGGCACTATTAGCTCAGATGGGGTGGAAGATCCACCAAATGGATCTGAAGACAACATTCCTCAATGGGAAGATTGAGGAGGAGGTGTACATTGAGCAGCCAGAGGGTTTCGATACCTTCGATCGTGAGTCACATGTGTGCTGACTCAAGAGGGTTTTGTATGGGCTGAAGCAAGCACCCCGTGCTTGGTACACTAGGATTGACAACTATTTTACTGGTTTGGGCTTCACCATGAGTGAAGCAAATGCAAACCTTTACCACATCATGGTAGAAGGTAAACAATTGATCATTGTTCTTTATGTCGATGATCTGATTTTGATAGGTGATGATCAACTAATACAGTCTTGCAAGGAGGACCTTGTAAGAGAGTTTGAGATGAAGGACATGGGCCTTATGCACTACTTTCTAGGCATGGAGGTGTGGGAGAAATATGGGGAAGTATTTGTGTCTCAAGGAAAGTATGCCAATGAGATACTTAGGCACTTTCACATGGAGAAGTGCAAGCCCATGCAGACTCCTCTAGCTGGGAACTAGAGGAAGGAGGATGCTACTTCAGGTGAGGTAGTAGCTGCTGCTATTTATAGGTAGCTGGTGGGTTCACTTATGTATTTGGTGAACACATGACTTGAATTATGCTTTGCTGGTGAACTAGTTGAGTCAAGCTATGGTTCAGTCTACCAGGCTGTTTTGGAAGGCAGTGAAGCATGTGCTGAGATACCTTAGAGGCACATCTCAATTCGGAATGTGGTACAGATGGTCAGAGGGAGTGAAGCTTCAGGGCTTCACAAATGCGAATTGGGCAGGGAGTCCATAAGACCGGAAGAGCACTTCTAGAGGAATGTTCAACCTTGGTTCAACTGCAGTTTCGTGGTACAACAGGAAATAGAGATTAGTTGCACTTAGCTCAGCGGAGGCTGAATACATGGCTGTTAGTCAAGCTGCATGTGAGGCCATTTGGATGTGGAAGGTTCTAGTGGGATTGCTTGGTCAGAGGATGGATCCTACAATGATCTACTGCGATAACCAGAGTTGTATCAAACTCTTTGAGAATCCAGTTTTTCATGACAGGTCCAAGCACATTGATATCCGGTATCACCATCTTCAAGATTGTGTGGTCAAGAGGATCATGTTGTTGTTGTATGTTTCGATCGAGGAACAAGATGCAGATATTTTGACGAAGGCATTTTCAAAATGAAAGTTCGAGTTCCATAGAGACAGGATTGGGGTTACTGATAATCCCTTTTTTTGTTGAGAGGAAGTGTTGAAAATAGCAATAAGAAATGCTAAAAATAGAACTGCTATAAATAGTAGTTAACCCAGTGTTGAACATAGCTATAAGGGATGAAAAATGGAAGTGCCAAAAATAGCATTCTATAAATAGCATTTCAGGATACCTTCCTATTTTAGTCAGTCCCTAAACTAAAATAGTGAAGTAAAATTCGAATTTGATCTTAGCAGCTGTTTGTAAAATAATTATATAATTCATCTTGAGTTAATTATTTAAGGAAAATCAAACATGAAGTATATGTGGGGACATGCAATAGTTTCCCCATTAATTGAGGAATTTATCCATCAGTTAAAGAGATAAGGATGAGTTGTAATATTGAGTTGTAATTAGTTGACTCAGTTAACTGAGTCAAGTCCAGTTAGATTAATTCAAATAGTTTGTTGAATTAATGTAAGTTCAGTTAGTTAATGCTTGGATGCATGTAACAACTGTAATTCAGATAGCTGAGTATTCTCTCATAAATAACTCATGCATGTCAGTTCAGACAAAGAACTAGTTGAGATTAGATGGAGGGGTAGTGTACTATCAGTTGCTAGGATATTCCATTGTGAATATTCCTTGCATGCAGAAGGAATTATTTCCTTGAGGATTGCATAGTTACTTCTTCAAGTTTTGTGAGTGTGATAAGGCCAATTCACACATGTGGCTTCACTAGACCCCAAGAAAAACTGCGCAAGGAAATAGGAGGCTTGGAAGGCTTGAGGAGGACATATACAGTGTCTATTTAGTCTGTAAGTTGTATTGTTTGATTGCAGAGAGAGAAAGATAGCTTTAGAGCTGATTTTTTTTTGTAACTTGAACAAGATTTCCACTTGTATGATAATATAGAGTTGGGATTTGAGGCTGAGGCTTTCCCCGAGTTATTTCTTCCATGTTATGTGTGATTGATTTCTCATTCTCAGTTATATCTGTTCTCTTGATCTTGCTCAATTCGATTAAGCTTCCACAAAGTGTTGTAGAATTAGATCTTGTATTGTGTTTTAGTATATTGCATAATCTGTTGATCTACAGTGGGAATTTCTACAAGATGTAATTCATTTATACATTGCAAACAATATTGATTGGATGAAGGTATGGATTGAACAATGTAAACCAACTAATAATGGTAGGTTATCATGGTATGGTGTGTCTACATTGGTCAAAGAAGCTCAAAGTAGTAGAGATACTAATCTTACACAAAGGGAAATTGATTTAGCATATGTTTTAAAATATTATCAGGCAAGCATATTCACCCATACTACTTAGTTTTTTTTTTTTTTAAATTATATCAATGGATATGCCATATTTTTTTCTTAATTTTCAAAATTTCCAAGTAAAAATATGCTTATCAATTGGCGATGAATTTTTATGTGTTTGAAATATTTGAGTTGAAACAACACAAAAAAATGTGGTGCAATGGCCACAAATGTTGCATCAAAAGTATGGATGAAAAGATGGAAACTTATGATAGTGGGATAGCTGTGGTTTTTCAGGTTATCAATGTTGCCTCTATAAGTGACTAACATCCATAAGTTTTTGACAATCGATACTATGGGTATCTTAATGACATACTTGAATGTGACTTTAAATCCTTCAAGTTAGTTGTTGTTGATGTCAAATGGTTTAGGTTACGAATCCATGAACGTGACCCAGATAAAACTGTTATTGAGCAAGTTGACAAATTTACGATGGTTGATACAAGGAATGTTGAGCTAGGATCAGAACCATATGTTCTTCCAAGCCAATGTGAACATGAGGTTGGTCATATTTTATTAGATATGATCTTAGAGGAAGGACCGTAAAGTATAATGTAGTTGAAGAAGCTGAAATTTAAGAAGAAGATGATGTAGAAGAGAAGTGGGTTCATGTAGTGTCAAACAAAGATGTAGAAGAAGTTCAAGGAATATATGTTAATTAAGACAATGTTAATTTGGATGAACTAGATGATATTGACATTGTGTCGGATGAAGAACTTGAAGAACCTGAACCAAATTTAGAAGATCATGTTTCAGATGATGATATAAACGATGATGATGATGATTGTCATATAGCGAATCCTTTGAACATGAATTCTAAACTGGATGATACACACAATGAGTTAGATGAGGAAGAAGATTAATGATATCAAAATGTTGACAATTACGAGGTATGTATTTATTTTTAGTTGGTTTGTTCTCTTTTGTTCACCTTAAATTTTTATTTTCCTAGTTTTTATGTTGGAATGTTACTTTGTTTCTTTCAAAAATATTATAGTAGATAATTTAGGTATTGGGGAATTGAGAGTGATTTGGGGGGGTGAAGGGGGAGGTACCATATGAGCTTCCACCTTCACGTGATTGGCCGTGTTTAGAAGAGAATATATTATTCTTGAAACGAAGAGAAGCTCATTTACGTTTATACCATCATTTCCAATTTTACTTTTGGTTCGTCTAATAATTTCCAAGGTTTCCGTTTACTAATTATCAAAGAAAATTATGTTTTGACCCAACATAGGGTGACCTGTGAATGGGGCCTATATGCGCAACAACAATTTGGGACTAAAGCCCACTATCACCATAGCCTAAGTGCCCTTCTCTTCTAATATTTTCACCTAGAGGAGAAGTCCCAATATTTCCTACTTGTGAGAGGTGAGTCTCAGACAAGTTTTAAAGTAGGGTAAGGATAGTTAATTTGGTGGAAAGATACACTAAAGGATCAATGCTTGGGAATACGCTTCACATATTTCCATGAAAGACCCCTTGATATTTAAGCTACACAATACCTAGGGTTGAGGTACAAGTCACAAGGTAGGTATGCCCATGGTTAAGGTAACAAGATAAAAGGTTTCTAGGATGATATGCTTCACCAATGTAATGATCCAAAACCTTGAAATAATCCCCTAAGTTTAAAGAGGACCTTCTAGGTTCCCAAATTGGTACAATGTATAGGGCATCAAATATTTCAAAATATTTGTCATCATGTTGAACCTCTATAAATCATGGGCTCTTACATATCATGGAAAGTAACAATAAAGTTCCCATAAGGGAGTCTCATAATGATTTTTAGAAAATTGAATAAACTAATGTTTAGGTCTTAAAATCCAATTTATAATGGATTGATTATGAAACATGGTACTGATAAATGATAATATTTTGTTGTTATTGATGAGATAATGATTTGTATTGAATGCTATATTTGTTTCTCTACTTCCAGGAGGCGTCACCATTATTCTCATCACCATCATCATCATCTGAAAGTGTTATCAGTTTATTATATAATTATTATTTGCACTATCTGTTCTTTGCAAGTTTCAGTGAATCGATTTCCAGAGGGCTGCACAAGTCTCTTGAGATAGTCATGATGTGAGTTGAGAATGGGGCCAACGTTTAAATTTTTTTAGTTTGTGCTCGTATGAATTTAAATTTGACATAGTTATGGTTAGGGAAAATTTTAAGGATGGAAAATTATCTTGAAATTTAAAAACATTAGCGAATCTCACTAGTCCTTAATATGCAAACTATAAAGTGTTTATTGATATATTTTTAAAATTATTAAAATTTATAATGATTTTATATATAGTCTCTATATAATTTTGTCGATTTTTAAGGTAAAACAATTTTATATTGTAAAATCTGGGTGAATTAGTTTTAGAAGAAATGGAAATTGACGAATATTTTTTTTGGAAAAATCATGGAAAATTTGCCCACCTATGAATATCACTAAATTGTTCCATGGTTATGGTAGATGTGTGCATTGGTGATATTGGAGAGTTTTGAGACTTAAATACGACTTACAAAAATAATTCGACAATCAAATGACAAAATTATAACATATATAAATGTCAAGGAGATGAAATTATTTATTACTATTTACCAGTTGTGGGCTTATAATGTACTTCATAGTTTAGAAGTTGAAAAAATCCTTACCCTTCTATTTGAGAAAACTTCTTACCTTTCATTGTCATATTTGTCATCATCGTCATCATAAACATTGTCATCATCACCATAATCTTTATCATATTCATAAACATCATCATCATCATCATCATCGTCATTGTCATCATCATCATCGTCATCATCGTCATTATCGTCAACATCATTTATATGAAAAGGAATGATGCCTCAATGAATCACTCATAATTTATTATATGTCTCTCATGCTCCTACTTCCAATCTTTAAGGATATGAGTCCCATAAGTGTAAAAATAATGAGTAACTATGAACCAATTATCATCGATGCCAAGCTTATCCCCTAAGTACCAATCCACCACTTAACATTTACCAATTAGTTGAAATTATGCTTTAATTAATTGACCCCATACGAAGTGGTTTGTGAAAGGGGCCAACATTGATTTTTTATTTTTTATTTTTATTTATTTATTTATTTTCAATTTGTGCTTGTATACATTGTAATTTGACATGGTTATAGTAGATACATTGTATATATTGAAATTTGACATGGTGTTGTGGTAAAAAAACAACCCCCCCATTTTTGATTTGTTCATTTCAAATAATGGGGACTCTTTCTATAAAAATTTTGGCTAAACACCTTTTTGGATTTTTATTTAGTTGATTGCCCTACGCATTTGTAAATTTTTCATTTTTTTTGTATTCTTATTTTGATTGCTTTGTTAGTAATCGATTTTTTATAAGCTTCCCATTGACGCTTGTTTCGCCTCATTTGGTCAACTGGTTTGAAAATGACACTCCTTTGAAAGTCTGATTATTTATGTAGCCTGAATTAAAAATGCATAAAATGTACAATATTGCATTTTGTAAATAAATTAGTTCAATAACACATTCATTTTAAATATTAACCCATAACGAGTTTTTACTAACATTTTTCCATTTTTAGTTATGCATCCAAATCATTAATTATCGGGATTTTAAGAAACTCACTCCAATTTCCAAATCAAATCCTAATCTCCAAAACCCAAACATTCAAGTGGCTGTAGTTTATTTTTATTTATTTTTCAAGTGGCTGTAATTTAGATAAATTCACAACTTAACTAAATTCATTAAATAAAATAAAAATAAAAATGATATTAATTCTTAATTAAATTAAATTATTAATATATATTAATAAATTTAAGTTAAATTTAATATATAAAAATAAATATATATAAACTTATTTCGCAATCAGGAGATCGCAACGGAGCTTTTGCATTGTGACAAGTTTAAAAAACCCCGACACTTCAATCTTCCCGATCCCGACCATAAAAAATCCATGTATCGCATCGGAGGTTTGTTACTTGACACATTTGTGAAACCCCGATATCCCTTCATTCCCCGATCCGATATGCCGATTGCGGAAAGTCAAAAGGCATGGGGGTTTTTATTATAAGCTTTATGTTTTTGGGTTTCCATTTGAATTTCAAATGAATCACCCATACGTGAGTGTAATTTAAAGTGAAGTAGGGTAGTTGTGAAATGGGAGTGGTAGGATTAGTTTAATTAATATTAAAATAATAAATTTTAAATTAATTAATATATAAAAATTTTAATTAATTTAATTAAATTAAAATTAAATTATCATTAATTATTAATTAGATTAATTTGTTAATTATTATTTATATTTATATTAATTAGTTTATAAATAGTTAATATTTTAGTTAGTTAGATATTAATTAATAAATAGATTAATATTAATTAACAGTCAGTTTAGTTTATAATTAGCAATTAAAGTAGAATTAATTAGAGACTAATTTAGGATTAGTTTTTAATTACAATATTTTTAGCCCAGCAACAAAATTTCCAGATTCATGACAGATTTGACCCATCAACTTTTGAGGCTCATAGATTGAGTTATACCTGGCCAAATGAGGCCCAGGACGGCTCATTGGAAAGAGAAAATCAAGGAGAACATTTTTGAGGAGGTTTCACTAACAGATTTAATCATTTATTGGGTCAAAAATCAGGCAGAATATCAAGCTCCAAATCTCTAAAACAAAATCAATTTTCTGAATTATTTTCTGCATTTTCATTTGGCCAAGCCTTTTCTAATTGGAGATCCATTCGTCAATAATATCCTTGGCCAATTAAATTATCCCAGGCCTCAATAGAGAGCTTATATTTTATTTTCAATTATTTATTTAAATAGAATTTGATTGGATTTGATTTAAATGCCAGCAATGCCATTTTGATTTTATTTTTGCATTTTAATTTATTTTGATTTCTTCTTGTAGGAAAACAATAGAAGATATATGGAGAAAAAGATTTCAATCAATGAGAGGGCTCCAACAATTAAAGATTGAACTTTTAAATAAATACAATTGTATTTGGCAGATTTCTCTTCAACAAACTCTCCTCTCCAAAAATCCTTTGCAAATAGTATAAATAATAGATTGCAAAATGTAATTAGGGGCTGCTCTCCTATGCAATTTTAGACTTCTAAAAGCACTACTGTAATAGGAATTTAGAGTTGTAGGAGAGATGAGAGAAAATCTCAGATTTGGGGATTATTGAGGTTTTTTCCTTTGTATCTTGAATTATGTATGAAGGGCAGAGTTTGCATTACTGTGGCTCTAGTTTTGAAAGCAGAAGTTCAAGCAATGTAAAAGACTGTTGGAGACCGAGGTCAGAGAAATGGATGTAATAAATTGATATTTCTAATAATATTGTTTCAAATATCAGTTTTATTTTTATGGTAATATGAATGTCTCATTTTATTCATGTTTGTGCACTATTGTCAATATGGGTAATTTGTCTCAATGTTGTTATTATGTATCTCTAGTATTATGGATTAAATTCTGATTTCTGAGTAACTACTTGCTCAGAAATCTATCTTATAAAACTGATTTATTAAATAGTAATGTGTTATGAACTATTTCTACATAGTATTGTTCAATTATTGGATTTATTGATTTGATAATCAATATCATTTTTGTGAACTACTTCCGGGAATGTTGTTTGTTTATTATTTCAGTTAATAAGTCTCAATAGGATGTGTTTTGGTATCCATAATGTCCGTTAATTGAATTACTTCATTAATTTGATATTCATTATGAACAAGACATATTTAAATCCCAATATTTTAATTATCTTGCTCTTAGTTGGGTTAGATCTATATCTGCCTAATTAAGATAGGATTTAGATTAGTTTCTTTTGCTTACATTATAGAATAAGCTTGCGTTTAGAGTAATTTCTACGTTCTTTTAAGTCCTCTCCTCAAAGAGGCAAAACTTTAGTTGTGGCTTGGTTGAACCCAAATCAGCTTAAGGGTCATTCTTTTGCCTGATCAACAAGAAGAAGTGATCTGATATCCCTAACTATTGGTAGTAAAAGATATATCATAAAGCAATAACGATAGGGAGAAGGTAACTGGACCTAGTTAAACCAGTTAGAGCCACTACACCAAATGGAAAAGGAGCTGCTTTAAGGTCCGGACTGGGTGGTTATCCCCCAGTGTTGTTGCAGTGATTTTCGAGGCATCAATAGGGTGTGAGGAGGTCCAAGACTTGGTGGATGGAGCTGAGGTGTGGTGAGTATGGTTGGATTTGTTCAAGGAGGGGTAGAGAAATGTTGCACAAAAATATGGGAATTTAGGGCAAAGTGAGCAAATGTGGCAAACATAAGGCAATAATTCGGGTTGGAGGATGGAGAAGACGTGATTGATGGAGTACGGACAGATAAAGAAGTATTACAGGTGCTCTGCAAGTTATTTCTCAAACTGAACAAACAAAGACCTGGAAAATCAAGGACCTAGCTACTTTAACCTAATTTGACCTAGATAACAACAAAGAAAATGAACATAAGTCTATCTGCAGCAAAATCATGTGAAGTAACTATGCAACTAAGCAATCATGAACCTAAGCATGCAACCACAACTGATATCAACTTCGGCAAATGAGAATCTAACACTAATAATTGCATGGTGAAGCAAAGACAGTGTTTTTGGTGGCAGCAAGGTCACATTGGTCCCAGCTCATGGTCTAACTGAGGGAGAGGTGAGATCCGAGGTGCTTGATAGCCTTTTTCTGAAGATCTTCCTTGTTATTAACCTATCAAATCAATCTGAACATGAAAATCCTTCTTAATCATCAACTATGATCTATGTAACCAAGCAAGATTCTAATCTACTTAACATAAATTATTTTGCAAAGACATAAAAGGAAAATAATAATACACAAAGGAAGCCTTGGCACTTGGGTTGGGCCCAACCCCAAGAGCTACAGGCTCCTAAGAAAAACTCAGAACTGATGCCAAATAAATCTGCCTTCCATTACTAAAAAATAACCATGTCACAAGAAAGTTATACAATAGCAACTACAAAATGAGTTGAGAAAATAACAACACTTTAATGCAAAATACAACTGTTCCAAAAGTAACCTACGAAGGTTGGAAGCCTTCCTATTTATGCACTACGAGGGTCTCCAACAGCCCTCCTTAACTCAAGGGGCTCGACTGCTCAAACTTCCAGTGATCAGCCACTTTATACAAGACTGCTCGGCTGCCCTTGGGAATCCTTTTCGGTGGCATGCTAAACTTCGAGCTAAGGGTGGAGATTTCAAGGAAGGAGCCATTTAATGCAAGGGACACCCTTCCTACGGATCCTCACCCTTGTTCCTTCATGCTTGGCTGTCATCTGGCTCATAATTGCTTGGCCTTGGTCCCAAAATTTGTCCAAAAATCTGCATTAACAACACGTTAGCCTTCTTGTTCAAGTGACTATCCTCATTCGTTCAACTAACATAAATATACTCAAAAAACATGCATAAACTATGAAAAATTGTGGATTGACGAAGAACAGTTAGGCAAAATGAGCCCAATAAGTTACCCAATTCCGGGGATCATCACTTTACAAGCTCTGCAAAGTTTGGAATGAACCTCCTTACGAAGTTAATCTTACCTAAGAAGGATTGAATGTCCCTTTCTGACCTTGGGATGGACAATATCTGAATGGCTTGAACCCTGGTTGGATCAATCTTCACACCTTCAGAAGAAGCAATATGTCCCAAAAGTTTTCCTTCTTCTAGAGCAAACTGTGACTTCTTTGGATTGACTGAAATTCCAAACTGTTTGCACTTCAGAAAGACTTTCTTCAAATGCTGTAAACGATCTTTGTGGCTTTTGGAGAAGACTGTTATGTCATCAAGATAAATAAGGACAAACTTTTCCTTCTCTCCCACAAAGGCTATGTCCATGGCCCTCTAAAAGGTAGCCCCAACATTCATCAGTCCAAAAGGCATCTTGGAGTACATGAAAGTGCCCCAAGGAGTAGTGAAGGTGGTCTTTTTCTGGTCTTCAAGATGTACAACAATCTGATTGTAGCCTAAAAATCCATCTAGGAAAGAGATGATTCTAGCCCCTGAAACTCTTTGCAGTAAGTTTTATCTTGGTCAGGGGATAGTTATCTTTTTTAGAGCACTTGTTCAAATTTCTAAAGTCAACACAAGCCTAATTTCTCTATTTTTCTTTCTTACTACCACAAGGTTAGCTTTCCATTTTGAATACCTTAGGGGCACTATAATTTTGGCATCCAATAGCTTCTTGATCTCTTTCTCAATCAAAGGCAATAAGAGAGGGCTGATAGGTCTTAGCTTCTGCTTAAAAGGGGTGGTATTATTTTCCAATGGGATCTTATGCTGAATGATGTCTGCATCATAGGTTTTAAGAGCGCTATATTCCCAGGAAAAAATGTCAGTGAATTGCCTCATAAGGGTGCAATACTCATAATTCTGGGCAGAGGACAAATGCGTGGAGAAATTTATGTTTTTTGGATGGGCTGGGCTCCCTATATTATGTTTACGAACAACAGATTCATTTTCTATTCTGGCAGGCTTATATGGCACATCGTTTTGGTCGAAAAGCTTCTCTAGAGGCACCAATCCTTTTGGTATGCTAGGTAGCTGGACGATGCTTTCTCGACCGATGTCGTTTTTTAGCCTTGAATGACTGCCTCCCTCTTGGGTTTCATTTTCTTGGTCGATGTGTGTTTTAGCGAATTCCTCCACGACTTGCAAAAACCTGTTAATTTCCTCATTGTCTTCAAAAACTTTCCAATATTTGACATTGTCAGGCAGAGACGGTCTGTATTTTACCTGAACTTCATACGTTAATTTAGGAGGCAAGGGAGGAATAAACGTGCTAGCAGACACAGCAAAGGAGTCAACAAGATGATTCTTCATTCTTGGAATGTAAGAAATGCCAAAATTATCAAAAGAGTCCCTGAGCCTCCATACCTCATCTCTGTAAGCCTTTAGCTTGGGATGCTTCGCTTGGAATGTCTTGTTCACCCGCTGAATAATGAGGTCTGCATCTCCAAACACTTTTAGGCCTTTGATACCCATTTCTTTAGCAGCGGTTAAGCCCAGAATTAAAGCTTCGTATTTTGCGATGTTGTTTGTGACCTGAAAGATTAATTTGAAAGATAAATAAATGTATTCTTGTGTTGGGGACACAAGGACCACACCTGCCCCTGCAACTTCTTTAGAGCAAGCCCCATCAAAGAACATATCCCAAATCTATGGGTTTCCATCCTCTGCGATCTAGCAAATTGGTTTCTTGAGCTGTGTGGAGGCCAACTAAGATTCTTCGATGTGAAGAATACATACTCCAAAATCAATATCCATTGCATAGATGGGATGCTTCTTAGGGTTCTTCTCATCACTGATGATATAAGCGAATTGCGCCTCTCTGTATAATCTCTTGCTTTCACCTCCAAAAACTGGGATAGTAGCATACGACAGATCATGTTGTAATGATCCACCTAGTCTCTTGATCCATCCTTTGGAAAGTAACATGCCAAACTTCGGTGGTACATCTGCTACCACAATATCCATCATCATGCTTTTCATGGGCAGTTGAGACAAAGTGATGGCTAGGTCCTTGATTAATCCTAGACATTTCACTTTTCTAGAGTTAAAAGAGAACATGTTATGATAAGGCTTGGTAATGTCTAGACCCAGCTCATCCATAACAGCCTTGGGCATTAGGTTATGGCTGGCTCTAGTGTTCAAAAGGCAGTTGTGAAGGATTTTATCATGAATAGTCAGAGAGACATAGAATGATGGGGAGCTGTCTTCACAGTTTTCAATCATTGGGCTGAGGATAATAGCTGGCTTTTCATCTTGCAGATTTACACAATCATTGGAGGCTTGGTTGGATTTAGGCTCGAGAGCCTCGAGGATGGATCTTTTGAAGGACTCATTTTTCACTAATTCAATCAGAGGCATAGGTATTCTTAGCTTCTGAATTTCTGATTGAAAACTGAAAGGGGAAGGAGACTTGTTAATGCCTCTTACCTCATGAGCTGGAGCTTTGAGGGTGATGGGATCAACTGCCAGCCATTTTTGCTTATTAGCTTGCTGTAATGCAGGGGTAACAATCCTTTGAACAAGAGTTTCCTTGGAATTATTCATCTCCGACTGCAGATTATATCTGCGTTGATCTTCAGTTTGCAGGATAGTCTCATCATCCCATTCTTGGCTGATCTGGTCATTGCATAATGACTTTTCATATGCAGCTGAGGTCAAAAAGGAAGCATTGCCTTTGTCTTCTGGACAATGAAACTCATCATCTTCTTCAAACTGCTCTTCTTCCATGACTGCATTATGAAAAGGAGCCTTCACCCTTTGGTCTTTATTTGCATTTTTGCTTCTTTGCAAAATCTACAACTGCTTGTTCGTTCTTCTATATGGATTTGAATTTGGGTTTCTTGGGGAAAAGGTATTAGGCATTCTTCCTTTCCTCGGTTGCTGCTCAACCTTCAATTTGGAGATTTCAGAGGCTAATGACTCGATCATTTTGGTCATTTTCTCTTAGGATCGAAGGATGATGAAGACTCTCCCCTCTGCCTTCTTCTATCAACATTTCCCTTGAGCTTCTCTACCGCCGTGATGTTTGATTCTACTTCCAAGGTTGCATCCTGCATGTCAGGCAAAGTAGCACATCACCTCTCTATCAACAGTAGGCAGAAGTTAGAATCAAAAGTATTAGCATAAGTGATTTAGCAGAGGTAGTAGTGGGCTTTACTTCAGCTGGTATGTTGTTGTACATGCGGTTAAATCTCTTATTAAAATTGGACAATAGTTCACCATTTTTTCTCTTCAAGTTCCTAAACTCAGTGTGGTAGTAGAGGAGATCCTTCTTATTCCCCTAATGTTTTAGGAATGCATCATCTAAGGCTTCAATATATACCATAGATCTTGGGGCTAGTTCTCTGAACCATTTTCTAGCCTCTCCATCTAGGCTTTGGACAAATACTGTCATCCACACATCATCTTCACTAATGTCCAGATTATCAACATAGCTGTAGAATGACTCAAGATGTTCTTCAGTAGTAACACCTTCGGTACCAGTGAACTTAGGCCTATATTTCTAATATTCTCTAGTAGGCATGGCATTCAAAGGAGTGGGGAGTATTAGAGGTCCATACCAAGCAACTATAATTCTTTCCATTTTGGTAGGTGTTTGTGGACCTGCCATAGCTGTGGTAGCTAAAAGAGTACTAGCAGTTTGAATGATAGAGGGCTGAGGAGTGACTGACAGGACTAAAGGAGTATGATGGATAGGAGGTGAGGTTTCCTTTGGGCTTAAAGAAAAAGGAGAACCTAAAGAATACGGAGCTTTATGAGTTTCTGAGAGTTTCTCTTCACTGCTAGTATTAGAATTTGTACTTTCAACATGTATTTGTTCTATTGCAAGATTTCCTTGAAGAGATATAGAACATTGTTTAGGTTTACCTAAACTTGATGCTCCTTTCTGCAATGTTTTTCTTTATTTGAAGGTAATTCGATGGTCAGGTATTGGATCAACTTGTGATTTCTGAGGATTTCTCCGATTGTGCCTCACAAACTGAGCCAGAACTACGAAGTAGAGTCGCCAAGAGGTTCGACCTCAAGTAGAGTTGCCAGATAGATGATTACAACAAAAAATGTGCCTAGACTTTGTCTATCGTCAAAGTTGGGGCTGTGTCATTTCCCAGGGAAATTGAGCTTCAGTTTCCTCTCCCTGGCAACGACACCAATTATGTTAGCACTCGAAGAAACTCTCCTAGGTTGTAAATCGGAGATGCCTGGTCAAATGTAATCTTCAATATTGTTCTGTAAACTATTGGAATAAATGATGGTTTGGATCAAGTTAGATAACTATTTTAGCTCTATTCTCACTCGAGACATGCATGAGCACCCCCAACAACACAAGGCTTTAGACCACTAATGCTCAATAGTTTGTAGATTTAATGGATAGATGGAGAATACTAAATATACTAGTAGATTGCATACATGAACATATGTGAATGGTTAGCTACAGGCATAAAATGAGCTTACTGATTGTACTGGAAGATGCATATATAATAACACATATAAATGGCTAGCTACAGGCAGAAAAGAAGCTTGCAACTCTAATATATCGAAGCAGAGGTAAGATGACAGTTACCTGGCCTCATACACACAAAAAGCATGAACAAAATTTTCAAGTCAACAAAGAGAATGGACATTGAACATATAATGGCAAAAGAAGCTTATATTACTAAAGAATGCAGATGAGAATCTTGAAGGAACAGAGGAGGGATAATATCCAAAAGTTGAACCCTTATTTCATCTTGTTTTCAGCTATTTATAGCTCATTTACAATGGTCCTAAGCCTTTTGAGGCTTTAGGTGTCTTAATCTATCCCTTTGTCTTGTTTAACCATTTGATTCTCTCAATAGGCAGCATGATTCGTAGGTTTCGTCTTCTGACAGAAGACTAACCATATTCAGATATTTTCGGCAGCTTGCTGTGATGCTTAGGAGCTCTCTCGTGCCAAAGAAGCCCCATAATGTTTGTTAAGATGGCTGTTGCACTGGCCAGACCATCAATGCTCCATGATCTCGTTTATTTGGGTTGTAGCGTGTTGTGGCCCCTCTCTTTCCCTTTCCGGGATCTGTCCGTCAGTAGCTGTATCCCGGCCGAATCCCTCTTCTGGCATGTAAACATTTCTACACAATGCTTGTAAGGATGGTTGACCATCTGATTTTACAAATGGAGTGGCTATTGGGCCTATGAAATCCCTGCAACAGTGCCTTTCAAATGATAACCATAAATGTTTTCTATTTCATACATAAAACGTTGCAGCTGTGTAAATCTCGCCCTTCTCTATTTTTTCTTTTTGGACCTCAAAATTCCTTAAACATGGTCTATTCTGTCATCGGTTCTGCCCCTTGGGTCGCTGTCGTCTATTGCAGTCAGCCTGGTCCTTTTGTTCCCCTTGTATTTTGAAATACTTAAAAACACAGGAAATACATGAAAATTGGCCTCCCTCTGGACTTCAAATCTTATGGATTTCATTCCCGAACCCTTTCATGTCTGGGACTCATCGCAATCGATTTTACCACCTATATAGAGGCCCTTCTCCTTTGTAACATTCCGATGTGATCTGATCGCAATCGCATATTGCTCCAGCCAACGGTCTTCATATAACATGGCATATGTTCCTTCCGATTTCGAACCTGTGATGCGATGTGGGCCCCTTGACCTTGGTAATGTTCTGTTGCGATATAGCGATGCGATGCGATCGCAATCGCTGATCGCTCAACACCAGGGCTTTATAGATTATGCTCTCCATCGTTGTGACTGCTGATGTGGCTTGCCGATTAACTGTCCTTTCAACTTGGTCGATTGCGATTTAGCCAGTTAGATCTGGGCCGTCGATCGGCTAGATCTAACGGTAGCTATGCAATGCTCTATTCACACCTATAATACTCTGTTTTTTCACTGTTTTGTAGTATTTTAGCCTCTCGATATCGTCTTTCCGCCCTTCTAAGGGCTTTTGGCATATGATTGTTTCGATCTTGGGAGGATCTCAATAAACTCTTGAAGACTTCAGAAGTGTTTTGGATCCATTTTTTGGGCCAAATGCCAACAAGGCTAACAATAACTAAAGGGGCTGTGGTAATAGTAAAAGGAGAAAATGTTGGCACCTTGTATTTATGCAATTTTATTTCTAATTCTACTAATGATTTAACCTCCAAAAGAGAAGATATGACACCATGGCATCATAGGCTTGGGCACATTTGTGAGAAGCGTATGTAAATTCTTCACTCAAGAAATTTGTTACTAGATTTGAAGTATGTTGATTTGGATTTTTGTGAGAATTATGCTTATGGAAAACATAAGAGTCATATTTCTCAGAGTTGGGAAAGAAAAGAAGAGCAAAAAATTATAGCTTGAGCATACATATATATGGGGACCTACTCAGGTATAATCTCTCGGCGTCTCTCACTATTATGTTACTTTTATTAATGATGCAACTAGGAAAACTTGGATTTATTGTATTTAGAATAAATATGGTGTCTTTGATACTTTTAAGAAATGGAAAGATTTGGCTGATAATGAGACAAGAAAGAAGTTGAAGTGTCTTAGATTAGACAATGGAAGTGAATACTACAATAAGGAGTTTGATAATTACTGTTCAGACCATATAATTTGTAGAGAGAAGACAGTTCCAAGAACACCACAAGAAAATGGCTTGTTAGAAAGGATGAACAAAACAATCATTGAGTGTGCAAGGTGTATGATATTGCATGCATGTTTGCCCTTACATTTTTGGGTAGATGCTATTGATACTGTTATTTATCTAATAAACATGGGGCCTTCAAGTTCCTTGGATGGAGCTATTCCAGAGGAGGCGTGGGCAGGTAATAAGGTAAACTACTCATTCCTAAAGAACTTTGGTTTTGAATAATTTGTCCACATTAATAAAGAAAATAGAACAAATCTTAAGGAAAAATCAAAGAAGTGTACATTTTTTATATATGGTGTTAATGATTTTGGTTATTGCTTATATGATTATGAAAACTACAAAATCATCAGGTGTAGAGATGTGGTATTCAATGAAAGGGTCTTATACAAAGATCAGTTGCACTGAAAGAAACAAGAAAAAGAAAACACAAAATATACAAATTATGCTTGATGAGATCATAGATAACGTAAAGGTGTCAAGAATTCATAATGAACAACAACAACAACAACAACAACAACAATAACAACAACAACAACACAAATAGGCACATCAAACTCCTACTAGTGCTGTTAGAAGATCTACCAAGATAAGTAGATCCCTTGAACATATTCTCCTCATTATATTATGTATTGTTGACTTATTCTGGTAAGCCAGAAGAATACGAAGAAGCAATGCAAGTAGAAACGAGGAAGAAGTGGGTGTTATGAACCAACTCAAGAAAATATATAAAAGATAGATCAACGCCTTAGAATTCAGCCTCTTCGAGGGGGAAACATCCTTTACATTACATAAATGAACAGTTCTTGGATGATTCAAATGAAAAGACCTCCTCTCTATATATAGGAGTCTAAGGGGTCATAACATAATCAAAGCCTACATAACAATAATAATGTAAGGGCACAATAATAACAATAGTGGGCTTCTATGGGGCACAATAGTAACAATATGGGCACTACATGGTACATCAATATAATAAGTGGGTTGTACTAATAACAATAAGGGGTTACACTAGTAGTATAGGGGCCTAACATGCCCCTCTGCTTCAAAAAGCGTTGTCCTCAACGCTTGAGTAGTTCTTGATGCTTCTGTATAGAATTCTTGTCTCCCATGTGGAATCTTCAGTGGGTAAGTTCTTCCACTTGATGAGATACTTTGAAATTGATTGATTTCGTAGCTGTCGAGTTTTTGTTTCTGTGACTACTCCAGGTTCCAATATGATTTTTCCTTCCTCTTCAATTTCTGGCAATATTTTTTGAATTGGGATCTTTTATAACTTTTGAATAAGTGACCATACTTCTTCGTTCTTCTTCCATTCATCCCTTGCTTCGTTTATCCAATCTGGTTGGATAATAGAAATAGCACAAAACAATGCTTCCACGTCTTCATCCTTTCTTGAGAGTGCATCTCCAACAAAATTTTGCTTCCATTTATAGATGATGTCAAAGTCATAACCCAACATATTTGTGACACATTTTTTCTATTCTTCTAAAGATAATAGTTGTTCTAAAAGGTATTTAAGACTATCATGATCCATTTTTACCTTGAAGTGTCTTCTCATTTGGTAAGGTTGTCATTTCTTAAGTGCATGTAGTATTGCCAACATTCCCTTCTCATAAATAGCTTACTTAAGATGTAGTAGTAAAAATACCCAATCACCTACATCAAAAAAAAATTCACTGCGATGTTGATCTACCTATTGTTTCATTCTATTTTGCACCAATGTGGCGTTATGCTTTAAAAGTTGGAGAACTTGTTGTTGATGTTCGATATGATCTTTCACTTCTTGAACCTTTTTCTTCTTGATATGTCCTTCTATATTTAGAGTTTGAGGAGTGGTAATTTCTTCCAATCCTTTACAAGATATGGTTGGATTCATTTCTTGTTGCTCGATGTGATCTTTCACTTCTTGAACATTTTTCTTCTTGATATGCCCTTCTATCTTGATAGTTTGAGGAGTGGTAATTCCGACCAATGAATTACAAGATATGGTTGGATTCATTTCTTCT
>APFE031386426.1:20639-44139 GCA_000404065.3 Pinus taeda
AAGACCTCCTCTCTATATATAGGAGTCTAAGGGGTCATAACATAATCATAGCCTACATAACAATAATAATGTAAGGGTACAATAATAACAATAGTGGGCTTCTATGGGGCATAATAGTAACAATATGGGCACTACATGGGTACATCAATATAATAAGTGGGTTGTACTAATAACAATAAGGGGTTACACTAGTAGTATAGGGACCTAACAGTGGGAGCAAGCCATGAAAGAAGAGATGGAATCCTTGGTACATAACCAGACTTGGGGCTTACTCAGATTGCTTGCAAGTAAAACAACATTGCAGAATAAATGAGTTTACAAGTTGAAGGAAGAAGATGGAGGAAACAATAGGTATAAGGATAGACTTGTGGTGAAGGGTTTTCCACAAAAGAAAGGTATAGACTTTGAAGAAATATTTTCTCCTGTTGTTGAAATGGCTTCAATTAAAAATATTTTAAGACTAGTGGCAACAAAAGATTTTCATTTTGAACAACTAGATGTAAATACAACCTTTCTCCATCGGGCTTTAGAGGAAGAGATCTATATGAAACAACCAAAAGGGTATGAGGTCAAAGGGGAGGATAAATTAGTGTGCAAGTTGAATAAGAGTATGTATGGCTTAAAACGAGCTCCAAAGCAGTGGTATCTAAAATTTGATAGGTTTATGTCTGAACAAGGTTATACTAGATGTCATTCTGACCACTATGTTTATATTAAGAAACAAATGATGAAATCTATATTATATTTCTATTTTATGTAGATGACATGCTTGTTGTAGGGTTTAACATGTAGGAAATAAATGTGTTCAAAGAAAAATTGGCTAATTCATTTGCAATGAAGGATTTGGGTGTTGCAAAACAAATCTTTGGTATGAGAATAAATAGAGATAAGAAAAATTAAAAATTAACATTGTCTCAAAGTGAGTAGATAGAAAATTTGTTGGAAATATTTAATATGCAGAATGAAAAACCAGTTAGTACACCTTTGGATAGGCATTTCAAAATAAATAAGGAGATGTGTCCCAAGACTTAGGAAGAGATGGATTACAAGTCTAAAGTTCCATAAACATAAATAGTTGGAAGCTTAACGAATGCAATGGTGTGAACAAAACCTGATATTGCACATGCAATAGGAGTTGTGAGTAGGTATATGAACAATCTAAGAAAATAGCACTCGATGACAATGGATTGGATTCTTAGGTATTTGAGAGGTACCACTAATCAAATATTATTTTGGAGGTTTAAACACTATTCTATAGGGATATGTTGATGCAAATATGGTAGGTGATAGAGATAATAGGAGGAGCACCATAGGGTATGTGTTTATTGTAGGTGGAACAACTGTCAATCGGGTTTAAAAAATTCAAAACGTTGTTGCATTTTTCAACAACGAAAGTAGAGTATGTTATTGCTATAGAGGCTAGCAAAGAAATGATTTAGTTACAAATGTTTATGGCTGAATTAGGCAAGAAGTAGGCTATTGGAAGGTTATGAAGTGACATCCAGAGTGCCATTCATCTAGCAAAGAATTCAAAATTTCATTCCAAGAATAAACATATACAATTCAGGGACCATTTCATACAATTAATTTTGGAAGATGGATAGTTGAAGCTAGGAAAGCTACACACTAGCTAGAATCTTGTAGATATGCTAACAAAGGTTGTAACGAGGGAGAAACTGAGTTCTTGCTTAGTTTCAATTGTCTTCAAGTATGAAGATGAAGATGAGAAAAAACTAGGTATGAGTGGAAGCATTGTTCAAAAAGTGAAGAATTGATGGCGTTGATATAATTAGTCTCCAAGTGGGGGATTGTTAGGTGTGGAGCATGATTATCTTTCTAATTCAGTGGTATTTTTTCTACCACGTTTGGATTCCAGTGCCCGACGAGGGTGTGTGGGGGGATTCTCCCCCCCCCCCAAATTTCTACTAAGGGGGTCTAGGGGCAATTCCTTTGAAGAAAAAGATGAAAAATTGCCTTGTAAAATATTGTAATTTTTAAGTCAATCTGTGCTGTTCATTAGGTGGAATACCTTACAGTCGAATTGATGCTAATTTAGGGTTTTATTCCCTAGAAGGAAACCTTCGATTTATATTAGGGAATTTTATTGTGGCCATGTATTGTTCTATGCAAGAAAAAGAGAGGAGACTATGTGAGAGTGAAGAGGAAATTACAACAAATTTGTTGTAGGTTGTATATTGGAAGCACTGAATGTTTCTCCATGGATGTAGCCCAAATTAGGTGAACCACGCATATATGTATTTTTTATTTTATGCCTTTATGTGTTTATTTTTCCATAATATTTTATGTGTTCCATTATTTTGATTATTTAATTTCTAATATATATATATATATATATATATATATATATATATAATATATATTTTTTTTTTACTAAAAAAACAAAAAAAACTTAATTTTTGTACATCAAGGCTTACCCTGAAAAAGAAAATAAAAAAATCAATAGAAAACATGATTTTCAAAAATTTGTATCATTATGTATCAAGGAATAACATGTTCTAGGTTTCGCGACACTTGGCACTTGTAATTTATATGAAAGTGGATATGTTCCACCAAATATTTAAGTTTTAAAAGGTGCGCAAGCTCATGGCGTAATCGATGGAAACTTTTGCAACCATAGCTGTCAGATGAGAGGCGAGGATCCTCACCCTGTCAGAGTTTAACTGAAGGGTAGGCCTTGCATTGTGCTGTTTGGGAATACAACTGATCTCAAGATCTATGATTGAAATTAAAAGTGGTACCTTTCTCTATTCATCTGAAACTACGCCTCACATATGTTGCAAATGGTTTTAATAAAGCCATGCATCAATGCAGCCCGTGCCAAGCCATCTCACATGTCACATCCACCTGTATGCTAACACATTTTACATCAAGCGAGCCTGCCACGTTAGAAGCCAGTCATGTAACAATACACTTGGATGCTGAGGTGGCATCTTACATTTTTCCCACACCAAATTACCATCATTTGGAGACCGTTAAGTTATATACTCCCACCAAAGATTTAAAAACAAAAAGCAGCGTTTGTGCACATATGTCAGTCATTTTTCTATATGCTACCAAAGGATTGAACTGATAAATTGTTTGGTTCGCTGTAACATTCCGTCGCCACCCTGGTCGTCCAACTCATGCACAATATATTATTTTGTTGGGTATTCTTAAACTTTATTACCTAATCGGGTTTTTATTGGCGTATTCTACAATGATTAAAATGAAGAAATCACAGTCCACTAATAATAAACTCCGTACAATTCCATTATTTGATCAAGAGTCAGATATTCATGATCCATGGTCTCCATTCGACTTCCTAGTTATCCAAAAATAAGCTTTAAAATGCCATAATGAGTCAAATGACCACCTGTATTTGGTTCAATGAACGTTATATCATATAATTGTCCCTGCTGTCAATGAATTTCCTGAATTTATCCGTTGGTTGGGAGTTTCTTTTGTTTCTCATTTTTTTTTATAATATCGGCAAAGGATGAAAATGTCATTTAAATTACTCCCAAGTTAATTTGTAATGCTTTCCAATTCCTTATTGTTGAAAATTTACAACCCTTTTCTGAGGAAACAATGGTCCAGGTTTATAGAGCTTTACCCTAGAGAAATAAAGAAAATGTATTTAAACTGATATTTTCGTTAGGATCTCAAATTCCCTAGCCAGTGTCTCATCATCCTTTGACCTTATTCTTAGAAATTGCTTAGGATACCCTGGTTGTCATTTTGTCTATTTTCGGAGAGGACAATACTAGAGTTGTAAATGAAAAAGATTTATGTTTTCTCAGTCTATGTTACAACTCAGAGTTACCCTAGATATTCCAAATTACTTGGATTAATCAATCAACTTCCAGTTTTAACATTTTCAAAGTACCATAAGTTTTAGATATCCTTCATATCTAGTTCATATATTTTTATATATACACGTTGACAAGTTCAACCTTCTCAATTTGAGTATCCTAGATACACAAAAGCAACTGAAATCAATAGTTAAATGGAAACATATAAATAGAAATAAAGAGCATAACAAAGCTTTCTCTCATTATTTGTCCCCCTTTATGTATGTGGCCTTTATTATCCTAAATGATCAAATTATTCCTAGAATTTTTCCGGAGTTAAATGAACATTTACAACTCAACGTGCAAATAAGAGTGGAAAAATGGTTTCTATTTGAAGATTACACAAAGATCAAGTTATATGGAGCACAAGTACAACCTTACCACCTATGAGTATTTTTTTTTTCCAATGAGAATCTTCTCCTTGGAATTTAGAAGACACAATTTAAATGTTCATCAAGTACACTTTGTCCCTAAGCATAAAGAGTACATGTTCAAACTTGAGAAGGCAGTGGGACCCTCATTGTTAATACTAGACAAGCTATGGGACAGCTAGATGAAATGATGGAGTTGAATTTTGGAAAAGGTCACGCTTGACAGTATGATCCCCATCATATTATTTCAAATAGAATATTGAAAGTTGGCTCAGGGCCTTACATTCATGATAATGGGCTAAAGTTAGAGAAGTTAACAAATCAAGAAGTTTGAATTAGAAATCCATTGGGTAAACCTTCAAATGAAACTTCAAGAAACAAAAATTACTATTGAAACTCCTGCAAAGAAGGATAAAATTCTAAAAAGACCATCTCTAGAACAATCAGATATAGAGATGGAAGATCAACAAGCAGAAAACAGGGCTAAGATTCAAGGGGAAGATGAAATTAGAAATCTAGAAATTAGATTGAGGGAAAAGCCTTCATAACAACCCGATTTTGAGATGAAATTAGAGAATCCTGAATGGATAATTTCTTTCTCAATCTATTATGAAATGGTAGAACATTCTATTAGGAAGATTCCATCTCAAATAAATTTTGCAAGAAGGATATCAACAAATTACAGAGAAAAGAAAAAAAATAGCAAAGGATATGAACTCTCAATTGTCAACGTGATCCACCTGGGATTATCAAACAAAATTTATCTTAGTGATGGACCCGGAAAGGAATCATCTAAATCTATCATTCATTCATCCCACTGCTTAGTCGATTCTAGCAGGGCCATATTTTAAAGCTATGAACCTATCTATCAATGTAAATCAAATACCTCTACAAACAAAATACATCTACACAAACAAGCTGGAGAAAGATTTATAATATCTCAACAAAGATTCCCTAACAAAAATTAAAGCAGAAACGTTACTTGAAAAATTTACTACCCCGTTGAAACAAGAGAGGGAAAATTCCAGAGCAAAACAAATCCAATGAGATGAATATATGAGGTTGATATTTGAATTGGGGATTGATCCTCAGATGGAGGGGAAATTAAAGTTTTGTTACAAAATAGAGAAGCATAAGTGCAATCCTTAAGGATAAAGTTGAAGATTCCAAGTTGTGAACATGTCCAAACAACATAACTTTTCCAAGTAGAAAAGGAGAAAGAACAATTACTGGAATAACTTATACAAAGGAACAATGAAGTCACCAAGCTACAAAAGAAGGTTCATAATTTGGAGCACTCCCTCGAGAGCCATGTTTGTATTGCTCCTATTCCATTTGACATGGATTCCCAAGATCCTTCAGAGAATCTATCTAAGATATTTGCTAATCTAAAGCTCTCAAAGGTTGAATTGAGAAAAACATAGGGAACTTTGGCAGAAGAAAGAGAACAATCGAATATCAAAGAGGTGTGTCTCAATTTAGAAAATGAAAGGAAAACAAATTGATACATGAAAAAAAGTTACTCAAGAAGAAATCAATAAATTGAAGGCCAAATTGATGGGAAATGCCTCCTCGTTGGAAGAAAAATGGACAATTTGGGAAGAAATCATACAGGTGACACACTCAATTTGGGAATATATTTGTATTGTTGCATAAGAAAAATATTTGTTGGAAAAGTCAGATCCAGTCATAAAAATAATTCAAAATGAGCTAGAATATAAAGTCCCAAAAGAAAAATAGGTGCTAACATATTTTAATGATAAAATTATAAATGAGTTAAGAGCATTGGATAGAGTTGATTTGATGTTCATCATTGTGGAAATGAGGAAAGTTATTAAGAAAAATATTCTTGAGATTCAAGCCTCAAATCAACAGAAAGAGGTTCAAAGGGAATCCCCATTGTTCAACAACAAATTTGACCTGAGAACAATATCTAGATTTCCCAACTGTTGGGATCGAAATGGGAAATTACTTTCTGAGGAGGCATATGAAAAGGAGCTAACAAATTTGAAAAATGAAGCTAGCATGCCTTACAATTTTTAATTGTTTGCAACATGACTTTTAGCTTCTATGGTTGGCGAAGACCTTGTTCATGGCCAAGCCAAATTATATTAAGCACTCAAACTTGAAGATAGCTTTCCAAGAGATTCGTGATTATCCACATCCAGATAGAGTAATTTGACAAAGATAAAAGAAGACGATCACACCTCAAGTTTTAGAAGTAGTGGAACCAAGAGCTAGTCAATGAAACAACATATTTAATTTTTGTATTTTATTTTAATTAGTATTTCAAAGCTGTAAAATTTCTCATTTACAAGAAAATTTTGTATGTAAAAGATTCATTAAGAGAATTCAATTATGGTAGTTAGGGGTTTGACAATTACTAGATAACTGAAAAATAAGTTTTGTTGTATTATTTAATATGAAGTTGACCACATGAAAAGGGTTTGGAGATTTTGCTAAATTTGGTATATGGTGTAATGCTTCATCTTCCTTGAAGATTAAGAAAACAAAGACATATTGATTCCATAATCTTTGATGTGTTACAATATGTTATGTTTATCTCTTGTGTTCTTTATCAAAATTTGTTGTTCCTCATATGAAGTTCATGTAAGATGCGATGGATTTCTCTTAAGAGAAGTGCATATTTATTAATGTTATAATTTTTGATAGAAAGTACATGTTTTTTTTTAAGAGGTCTTAATAGGTGCTACATTATCTTTAGCTCAAACATCTTCTCTTGTTTTCTCTATTACACTCACTACTTCTCACTCAGGGATCAAGCATTGGATTCCTTTGGACAAAGTAAAAGCCTTGCTCATCTTCCTTATTGTTCATTTCATTTTGATATTTTAAAGTCTATAACCTTCAAGAGAAAGGCCAGTCTGTTGGGTCTTGATTATTTTTCAAGTTTAAGTTAGTATTACACACAAAGGTGATTTGTCTCCAGACAATTATTTCTAAAAATATTTATTAGTTTTGTAGATGTCCTTGAACCTATTTATTTCAGCTAAGAACTATCTCTCTGGAACAAAAAACCCATGTATACTCCTATGATTAATATTTGGAGGAAAATAGATGCTTCATAGTAGGATGTAGTGGACCCCACCTTGTATAGAAAACTTACTAGTTCTTTGATGTATATGGTCAACACATGGCCAAACATTTTCTTTGCGGTAAACAATCTCAGTCAGTTCATGGTTGAACTAAAGAGGGTACATTGGACAACACAAAACCATATTCTACGTTATATATGAGGTATAGTTGAGTATTGGTTGCAATTTACTTGATGTGATGGTGTTAGGTTGATGGGTTATATAGATGCAGACTGGGTTGGTAGTGCAGTGGATCATAAAAGTACCTTAGGGTGTTGCTTCAATATTGGATTAGGGGTTGTATCCTGGTACAATAGGAATAAAAATTCCATGGCACTGAGTTATGCAAAGGCAGAATACATGGTAATGAGCATGGTTACATCTGAGGCCATATGGGTTCAGAGGCTACTAGTGACACTATTTGGTCAGAGGTTAGAGTCAACCAATATCTATTGGGATAATCAAAGTTTCATCAAGCTATCTGAGAATCCAGTGTCTCATGATAGGTCGAAATACATTGACACTAGATACCACTTCATTGTATTGTGTACAACATGGATCAATTCAGCTACAATATGTTTCCACATATTAATAGGTTGCATATATTTTAACGAAGGCCTTGGGAAAAGAAAATTTTGTTTTCTTCAAGGATAAGTAGGTAATAGTGGAGAACACCTTCCTCTATAAGAGGGAATGTTAGTTTTTGTAGCTCAGATTGGTGTTCTAGTATCATATGGTGTCTATGAGACTAAGGAACACAGGTGGATTAATTGTCTCCAATACCTAGAAAAACATTTCCTAGTGAAATTGTATTAATTAGCTATTTTTATTATTTTCCTAAGTCTAACTTAGGTAAATGGGTTAATAAATAGATATTAATTAAGACAAATCAATTTTTCTCTAGATGCTTCTAGAAAAGTGTTTTCTAGAAGTCGATATGATCTTAGCCATTGATTGGAGTTAGATCGTGGCTTTTGATTCATCAACGAGAGATTATGAGAAGAGATCGATGAGGTCTTTGGATACCATTCAAAATAGTTTAGGAGAATAGATTTATAGTGTTAGAAAGGGCACAGTGACAATGTGGGAGACACCAACATTAGGGATCAACAATGATTGAGATTGTTTTGCCAAAGAAGGATTCTTCACAGAGAGTTCTAGATTCTTAATGATAGAGCGAGATCAATTTATTTGCAGACGCTGAGTTTCTCTAGCTAGTGCAAATCGATTCAATGAGGCCAAATTGCAAGAGCAAGTGCGAAATTGTCTGAGGGATATATTTTCACAAGAGAAGCTGAATTTTCTAGTGAAGTTTGAAATTCTAGTCGAGGCCGAGTTAATTTCTCAGTTAGTGTGAGTTTCCAGAGAGGCCAAGTTATTTTATGGAACATACCAATTAGATCGATTTAGGGTCACATAAAGAGGGAATATTTATTTAGAGGGGTTGGGTTGTTTCCAGGGGTTTGAGTTCGCTTGTAGAAGTGAAGAAATTAATTTTCAGGAGGTTTGTTATTTTACAGAGACAATATATGTAAATTTCAATTAAAGCTTTGCTGAAGAAATAATATTAACCCTCATCTTCAGAATTGGTTTTCCCTTTGGGTTTTTCCAGGGAAAATTTGTCCAAAAATTTATGTGTCATATTTTGTGTGCGTTATTTTCTCAGTTCCTGTGATTATTTCTTTATGAAATTATAGTTATGTCATTTTCAATATTTTCCATATATTAATTTCCAAAAGGAAAATAATCTACAAAGATAGAAGATTAATAACCAATAACTGCAATAGATTTTTCACATGTTCTCCCTTCCTCCATGATTTAATGTTGCACCACTTCCATTTCTTTGTTGATTTGATCCTTTTATTCATAGATGTTTCCAAATTATTGTTTGTTCCAATATTTCAAACAATGTTTGATATTTTTCTTGTGAAAATAAAATTGTACTTTTATTCCTAATTGAAACAAAAAATACATTTAAATTGTATATACCCATCAAACATGTGCATTCATCAAGAATATGCTTGGACACTTGTGTGGAAAAATTTACGTACATATGCTTAAAAGCATTTGAAAAGGACGACTAAAGAGGCCTTGAAGATGAGGAAAAAAATAAAAAAAAGATAAATACAAATATTATACAAGGGGGAATAGGAAATAATGTAGAGATCACTTATCTCCCCCTTCTTTCCTTTCTTTTTATGGACTTGTTTCCATTCCCCATCTTTGGGGTTTATTGGAACTAGATCCATATCTCTCTCACATGTCTCTGTATTGGATGTCCTTTGTTTGAATTTGAGCTTCCTGATGTGTGGAAATGCTTTATGCCCACCACGCCATCCTCTTTGTGTATCATATCTATTTGATGATCAATATCCCAAACAACTACTGAAACTGTCCCACTCTGATGGTGAGTGGAATTTTCATTCTATTCCTATGTGCCCCCATCTTCTTTTGTTGGATTCTTCAGGTTTTCTTCTTCCGCTTTAGTTAGATGAGGGTCTATAAACTACCATCCTTTTAGCTTGTATACCTTTTTCTTTTTAGGGTTCTTTTTTGCTTGAGGGAATATGCTCTGTAAATGCCCTGATTTAAATTAGTAATGACATCAGAATGCTATATGCTCATAGTCCAATCTTTGGGACCATTGAAATTTTTTATGTTTCAATATAATGTGATATGGTAAGCCTTTTTTAAGGTTACCTCCACATCGATTTCGGAAAAGGTAATATTAGGTTTCTCTGTTCTTTCAAGGTGCCTCTTTTTGAACTTACGTAGAGTATTCCCAATGTCCTCTAGTACCTAATGGTGCCAAAAAGGAAGAGGGAGGTTTGGGAGTCTCACCCAAACTAGTAAGGTTATGACTACCATATTTTTTGCATCAAAACTTGGAAACCACTGAGTAATAAAGAGCTTGGATCTGCCCCAAAACCATGTTGAAAATGGCAACATAGAAGTGCTAAAAAAAACATTGCTATATATAGCAGTTCAGGTGTCAGTGTTGGACATAGAAATAAGGAATGAAAAATGGAGTGCTAAAAATAACTTTTCTATAAATAGCATTTCGGGATAGATCCCAATTTTAGTTAGTCCTTGAACTAAAATTGAGAAGTAAAATTCGAATTTGATCTTAGAAACTATTTGTAAAATAATTAATTAACTCATCTTGAGTTAATTAGCTGTAGAAAATCAAACATGAAGTCTATGTGGGGACATGCAACAGTTATCCTATTAATCGAGGAATTTATCCCTTAGTTAAAGAGTAAGGATGAGTTGTAATTAGTTGGCTGAGTTAACCGAGTTAAGTCTAGTTAGATTAGTTCCAACAATTTGTTGAATTAATTGTGAGTTCAGTTAGTTAATGCATGCATGCATGTAACTGCTGCACTTTAGCAAATTGAATATTCTCTCATAAATAACTCATGCATGTTAGTTAAGACAGAGACCCAATTGAGATCAGAGGAAGGGATAGTGTACTATTAGTTGGAGGATTTTTCCTATATAGGAAACTCATCCATGTAGAAGGAATTATCTCCTTCAGGATTGCGCAGTTAAATCAGAGGTTAGTGAGTGTGTGAAGAGGCCAATTCACATAGGTGGTAGCACTGGACCCCAGGGAAAAATGCTTAAGGAAATAGGAGGCTTGGAGGGCAGAGGAGAAGGTTTGTGAGAAGCCTTCGAGTGTCTATGAGCAGCAGTTGGATTGCAGAGAGAGCAGGATAGATTGTGAGCTGATTATTTTTATAATCTGAACATATTTCCACTTGTATGATAATACAAAGATTGGGGGTTGAGGCTGAGGCTTTCCCTGGGTTATTCTTCTGTGTTATTTGTGATTGATTTCTCATTCTCAGTTATATGTGTTCTAATTGATCTTGCTCATATTCGATTAAGCTTCCACAAATTTTTGTTGTAGAAGTAGATCTTGTATTTTGCTTTAGTATATTGCATAATCTATTGATCTACAGTGGGAATTTCTACATGGTATCACAACAAAGGTTATCAAAGGTGAAGAACAGTATACAAGAAGGGAGAGGTTCGAAGTTTGAGGTTTCTGAATATAGAAATTGAATTCTTATCACATCTCAATTTCACCAATGGCGTTCAACGGTTTAAGACTCCAGTATGCCCTTGATGGCAGCTCAAATTATATAGCCTGGAAGGATCGCATGGAAGTAGTATTAGAGGATAAAAATCTAAAGGACTTCATTGATTAAGAAGTCCCCAAGCTGACTGATCCTACAGAATTAGCGGAATGGAAGAAATGTGTGGCTAAAACAATGAAAATTATTCTGGAGGGAGTTCGAGACCACATAGTCTCGAGTCTCCATGGGAAGGAGACACCATTTTCAATGTGGAAAACATTGAAAGATCTATATTAGAACAATAGCAATCAGAGGAAGCTGGCGCCGAAAGACAAGCTTCGAAAAATCAAGTGTGAAAAGGGCGACACGATCTGTACATATCTGAACAAGATCACCACCTGTAGGGATAAGCTTGGAAGTGTAGTGATCATGAAAACTGATGATGACATGGTGAGTCTTACACTCCTCGGTCTTCCTAAGAGCTGGCATAGCTACCAAGACTCAGTTAATGGAAGAGAAAATCTGCCAGATTGGGAGCGACTTTGGTCAAATTTGATGTAGGAGGAGATATGGAGAAGCACCATAGATGGATCTTCTTCATCCAAGGAGGATGAAGAAAATTGCGCCTTAGAGAGTAAGGAAAAGAAAGGGAAGGAGAAGGATTTTCATTCCAAATCCAGTACTTCCCATGGTGGGAAGAAGTTGGACAAGTCGAAAGTGTGGTGCTTTCATTGTCATGAGGTGGGCCATTTTGCTACAAATTGTCCACTGAAGAAATCCAAGAAGGGATCCTTGGAACGATCAAAAAGTGAGGCACTAACTTGACAGTTCGAGTTGGATTTCACACTCTTCACATGCATGGTTTCATCCATGGTGGGATGTGGTTAGTTTCTTGACAGTGGAGCTTCTTTCCACATGACTGAAGACAAGAGTTTGTTCAGTACCTTGGAGGAGAAAGATCTCCAAATACACATAGCGATGGTTAATGATGAAAAGTATAGTGTCTTAGGTGTAGGCACAATTTTTTTTTAGAGGGAGCATGGAGCTTGCATTACCTTGACCAATGTCAAGTATGTACCAGGACTGAAGAAAAACTTGATGTCGATCACAATGCTGGAAGAAAAAGGCTATGATGTAGTCTTCAGTAAGGGAAATGTTCTCCTTCGACACATCAACACAATACAGGTGAAGCAGATCGGTTCACGAGTCAAGAACCTATATGCTCTTGAGGTTCAAGATGCATGCAAAGACTTGAGGAGCAAGGTAACTATTGGAGACTTGGTGGTTGAGAGGGAGAGTAAATTACCTCTCAACATGTAGCACCAGAAGAAGTTTCAGACAATTGTGGAGGAGCCACAATTGGTGAAGCAGCCACAACTAGAGAAGCCAAGAGGAGATCGAGTAGAGACATATACTCATGCAAATACCTCTAGTAGGGGGAATTTTCAAGCCAAGTGGGAAGAGGGATCACATGCATCCATACCTCCAGGTAGGAGGTGTGGCGATGTGGAGTGACAGTCCCAAGAAGGATGGAATAGGGGCCAGATCATTGAGGTACCCAACCTCTTTGATTAGACCTTGCTATGGGAGCCCTGACGAGAAGTAGCAGGATTGGATGAGTGGGTAGAGGCAGATGCAGATGGAGCGGCAAAGAGAGTTACAGTGCAAGAATCCCAAGACAGTGCAAAGCTAGTAGGTTGCAACAATGCGAGAGGCACAAGAGTATTGCACTAGTGCAGGATGGCACAAAGAGGTGTGAAACGATGCGAGATGCATGGAGTGTTGTAGCAGCTCAGAGGTCACAAAGGGAGCACTTATCAGCGGCAGAGGGAGCTTCAACATCAAAGGGTGTTTCTAGCCCAACAGGGAGGTTAGTTGGGAGATATTTTGTTTCTGGAGTTGCTGGAGTAACAACACTTGGAAGAAGTGTTGCATGCAGAACATTCCAAAGGTTCAGGATTGGGTTCGAGTTGAATGCCTTTCTTGTTGAGAGGGAGTGTTGAAATGGCTACAAGAAATGCTAAAAATAGAAGTGCTAAAAATAGCACTACTATAAATAGCAGTTTGGGTACCAGTGTTGGACATAGCAACAAGGAATGAAAAATGGAAGTGCTAAAAATAACTTTGCTATAAATAACATTTCGAGATGGATTCCAATTTTCATTAGTCCTTGAACTAAAATTGAGAAGTAAAATTCGAATTTGATCTTAGCAGCTGTTTTTAAAATAATTAATTAATTCATATTGAGTTAATTAGTTGTAGAAAATCAAACATGAAGTCTATGTGGGGACATGCAATAGTTATCCCATTAATTGAGGAATTTATCCCTTAGTTAAAGAGATAAGGACGAGTTGTAATTAGTTGGCTCAGTTAACTAAGTTAAGTCCAGTTAGATTAGTTCCAACAATTTGTTTAATTAATTGTGAGTTCAGTTAGTTAATGCATGCATGCATGTCATTGCTGCATTTCAGATAACTGAATATTCTCTCATAAATAACTCATGCATGTCAATTCAGATAGAGACCCAATTGAGATTAGAGGAAGGGACAGTGTGCTATTAGTTGGAGGATTTTTCCTATATAAGAAACTCATCCATGCAGAAGGAATTATCTCCTTCATGATTGCGCAATTGGATCAGAGGTTAGTGAGTGTGTGAAGAGGCCAATTCACATGGGTGGCAACATTGGACCCCAAGGAAAACTGCGCAAGGAAATAGGAGGCTTGGAGGGATGAGGAGAAGGTTTGTGAGAAGCCTTTGAATGTTTATGAGCAACAGTTGGATTGTAGAGAGAGCAAGATAGCTTGTGAGCTGATTCTTTTTATAATATGAACATATTTCCACTTGTATGATAATACAAAGATTGGGGTTTTAGGCTGAGCCTTTCCCTGGGTTATTCTTCTGTGTTATGTGTGATTGATTTCTGATTCTCAGTTATATGTGTTCTAATTTATCTTGATCATATTCGATTAAGGTTATGCAAAGTTTGTTGTATAAGTAGATCTTGTATTTTGCTTTAGTATATTGCATAATCTGTTGATCTACAGTGGGAATTTCTACAAACCATGGCCATTCCACAAGAGAAAAATCTAAATACTCAAACAATGTTTGATATGATTTAACCTTTGTTGAAAATTTTGCATGATTGTTCATTGTCTAATGGATTCTTCCCCCCACCACTTTTCTCTATTTTCCTTGAAGGAATGATGGCAAACCTAGAATTATTCAAATCAGAAAGATCCATTGAGTGGGATTCCTTTCTAATTAAGATCTAAACAAGCATGCAAGTGATTACACCCATGGATGGGTAAGATTGTGGCTTCAATGTTCATTCCTATGTCAAATACAGATTCTTAAATTATAAATATCTCTAGATGGGATGCTACTAAGGAATTAGCTCCTTATTGATTATTCCTTGTGTATAATGGGCCATTTTTGGTTTCCATATCAACAAGTTTTATACTATTAACAATTTCTCTGAAAGAAAATGATTCTTCCTCTATTTTATGTATCTTCCCCTTCTTTTCTGCTAGCGATTTGATTAAATTGAAATCCACACTTGATCCAAACTGTCAGAGGAATGAGACTTAAAGAGTGAAAAAAGAATAAAAACTAAAATTTCCCAATGGGTCACCCATCCCAATATTACTTAACTCCAGAGTTCTCATAAGATTCGATGCATTAATGTTGGTGTGATCCAAGTTTTCCAAGAAACAAAGCCATGATTGAGTAAGGAATATGTCACAATCCATAAGAGAAATATGTAGAAAAATAATATAAAAAGAACACATTTTTTTTACTGAATTGGAAATATACCATGAACTACATTATGAGAAAAATCATGGTTTTCTCCATGGTGAAGTCTCATATTTATAGTTTTTACGGGTCTCTTTTCACCAAGAGTCATGCCTCTAGTTATATTTCAAATACCATGGGTAAATACCATAGTTTACAAAATCCATAGGTGAATATCATGGGTCAATATAATAATTATGATACCATGGTAAATATCATGGTTTACTAAACCCATGGGCGAATATCATAAATTATGAGGGTAAAACTAAATCATCATGTGATTAGATTAACATTTCACTATTATGATTTATTTTCTTTATTATCATGGATATTTAAATACCATGTCTGGTTTTACCAAACCCATGTTGTAAACAAACATCGATAGAAAAATAATTATTAAAGTGGTAATCATCACCCACCTGCACCAATCCTCCCCCCTTAAGAAACACTAGTCCCCATTACATCAAGTTCCTTCTTCATATGGGGACATTTTTGCTAGAGTTGATCCTTTGTGAACCAATTTCCTTAGTGAAGAAGCTACCCTAATTTAACCACTCAATAGAGGTGTATGTTATGTTGGTGAGTACCCTTAATCTTGGTGTCCATAATCCAATTAGTAGTAACCTGAAACATACACAGACCCTGGTTTTGGTCATGTCATTGTTTGTACTTGGCATTTTATTTTTGTAGGACATCATGAACTTGTTGTTGGAAGTGTTGGAATTGTTCAACAAATGTGGTTGCTCAATCTGATTCAACGTGAGTATGGGAGGAATTTGTTGGTGAAGATGCATGCAGAAAAGTGACATCCACGAGGATTGCTAGATGGAACCTTGAACATGTTCGGAAAGAGCTAACAGAATTGTAAAGATCTATGTTGTAGCCATGTTGAAGATATGGAAGACTGTCCTCCTGTGTAAGCATATGTGTGACTTTGAAGTGTAGGGGTGCCTTTGTAGTTGAGGTGAATATATATCTAGACCCTTCTACAAGATTTTCCACCTACTTGTGTTATGTAGAGAGAGCTTGTAATGAAGCTATTATGGTTGTAGTGAACTATTGTTCACCTTCTGACCGAACCTTGGAGAGGAAAAACTTGGAAGTAAGAGAGACTACCTTCTTGCACTGTTTTGTTGAGATCATTTAAATCACAAATGTACGAAATACATATGGTATCCTGTAAAGCCGATCCCCTAAAGTAACAATGACACTACGGGGCCGAGACTCATAAAAAACATATGTTTCGACATATAATGTTTTTCTAAAATAGCGTCACAAAATTCAAGTGGGGAAACATCACACAATACCTTTCCTGTGAAGGGTTTGATGCTATATGACAAATGACAACTTTGGATAACAAAAATGTCTCCTCCATGGCTCAACCACCCAATAGTGTATGGTTGGGGTGTGGTACTATTGGAAGCTTCAATCTCTTAAATGACCTCAACTAAGATAAGGTTCTTCTAGCTCCCACTATTAAAAATGAAATTTAGCGAGGTCTCCATCACCCACATATGTGAATGGAAGAGGCACTTTTACCCCTTAGGAACCTATGACTCTTTTGGTTGAACCTTCACAATTTCTATGGTGACATTGGGTTCTTCATCAATTATCAACTTTATTTTATTCTATTTTGAATCAGAATATGAGCCAAAGTATGTTTGTTTCTCTTTAAACTCTACCAACAATGGTTGTTTCAAGTGACATTCATCCATGGGGGTTTCAATGAGGGAGCAATACCATATCAGGTGCATTCATATTGGGGGATATTTAGGAAAAAAAATAATATATTGTGGGATATATAGGGGGTAAAGGGATTTTATATTTGTAGGTATAAAAAATGGATCTCGAAGTTAATGAAAAAATATAAATGGGTATAAAAAATGTTAATGAAAAAATGGATACCTACAATATCTTGTGAAAGTAGGGGGTTTTTAAATTTGGAAGGTGTATTGGGTTCATATTCATAGGGGGTTAAATAATGTGATTTTTATAGGTATTTTCCACTATTTAGTCAAATTAATGGTATTGTTTAATATGCCACGAACACACATGATATCTCAGAGGTTCATTGAGTGAATCCCCCTTGCATTCATCAATGTTGTGCGAGAGAGTTTTGTGAAGCCTACACCACTTCCTAGTGTCTTCCTTTGACTTTCAATTACCATTCTTTGTTTACAACTTATGCGTACTGTCCTGGGGTAATCCACCTTGGCTCTATCCTTTGTTCTATAGTTTAGGGATTCTCTTGCCCTGCTTTTGTTGTGAAGGATTTGCATATCCAAATTCTCACTTCTTCCATTTAATTTTTGTTCTATTTTGACAACATATCAGGGTGTTGCGCCTAGTGAAAAAATGTCCAGGAACTCCATTTGTGTTTGGATGCATCTATGCAAACATCCACGATACTTGAGCACCAATTTTCACTCATAGTCTTTGATATGTAGCTTGGTGCACACGGCATGCAATATATTTGTGATCTCTTTTATTGCTTGGTCCCTTTCCTACCATAGTTTGGTCCATCACATGTAATGGTCTTCATAATATCCTACAAGGTATAATTCCTTCTTGAGGGCATAAAAAAAATGGCCCAAGTGGGACCTACCTTGTATACCCCATAATCGTTTTCATTGAGTCTCTTCTAGTAACCTTCCCACCAATATTTGACATTGGGAAGAGATTTTAGGAGTGCGAAGGTGATTTTCTCATTGTTAGAAAAATTATAGACCACATAATAAACCTCTATTAAATTCAACTATTTCTATAAAGCTTCTACATATACTTTTCCTTCGAATAGGGGGATATTGAAGTCAACTTGTACCTTGAAGGGTGTTGAGCTTATTAAATTTCTGCTTGTCAAAGGTTTTTCGGCCATTATTAGGAGTCATGAGAGGATCTCGATGAAACTTTCCATCATCTCACTCCTCTATCAGGTAAATACTTCCTTGAGAAACAATTTGATAGGCTCTCCTGCTCCCTCATTTTTATTTTCATCCACCATGTGAAGTTGTTGTGGTCAACAAGGACGGTCTGATAAAGGTTGCAATAGTTCAAGTCCATGTGAAAAAAAATAGACAAGAGAAAATTGTTGTGATACCACTAATCCAAATTGTCAGAGGAATGAGGACTTAAAGAGTGATAAAAGAATAAAGACTAAAATTTCTCAGTGGGTCATCCATCCTCATATTACTCTAGCTTGAGCACACTCTAGCCCAAGCAAGCTTGATGTTGGAAATAACACTGAGAGGGGGGGTGAATCAGTATTATCAAATCAATAATTTTTTCATTTCATACTCAGATTTATATACACTACTTCAATGAACGTAACTCACATGTACATGCAGCTGTCTTTAAATCAACCAGCGTATATTGAACAAACTTATGATTTAGTTAATTCATCATATGTTGATCTTTAATCGGTGCACCAATACTTCATTAAATAGTAACCATGTGCAGTAATAAAAAAATAAACCATTACACATAAGAAACACATATGAACACCAAGATTTAAGGTGGAAACCCAATGCGGGAAAAAAACCACCTGCTACTGTCTTCTTTTAATATAAGAAAAACCTGTTTACAATCTTGTAATGGTGCAAACTTACACCAGTACACAAGAATCCACCTACAGAAGGCTACAACCTTCTCTTGTTCCGCAACTTCTGTTGGAAGGGAGCTACAACCCCCTAGATCTTCTACTAGCCGATCCATTTAATAGTACGTAGGCACCGGCCTATAGAAGGCTCCAACCTTCACTCATTCTCCAGCTACTACTGGAAGGGAGCTCCAACCCCCTGGCTCTTGTACTAGCCAATCCATTTACTAGTACGTAGGTGCCGAAATACTAAAGGTTCCAACCTTCACTTGTTTTCTAGTTGCTACTAGAAGGGAGCTCCAACCCCTTGGATCTTGTACTGGCCGATAAGTTTACCAGTACATAGGTGCCAACCCATAGAAGGCTCCAACCTTCTCTCTTCCTCTAGGGACCAAGTTTCATAAATTTTCAGACTGGATACTCTTGGAACACAACAACACAATCTGAAGGGCACGTTTCATCCAATTATCATACTGAACCCGTCAGCAACATTGAAGCCCATACTGCAATACAACCAATCACTGAAACCCCATCATCACTGAAGAAAATCATAATCGATCAATCCGAACATTCAGAACACTCTCACCAGAACATAGTCATCAAAACACAGAGCAGAACCAAAAACTTTGCAACAACAACTAGAACCAACTGCAACTTCAAACATCATATTTCATAATGTATATGCTACTTCGATGTGCCGAACCAACATGTATACACACTTTTATCAAAGCGAAACAAGCATATAAATACGCAAATATTAACTTAAAACTTCACAGCTATACCAGACTTCATTCATACTCAGATCATAACATTTACATAGTAAAACATGCGTAAGTAATCAGATCTAGCCCAATCAAACTCAGATAATGAAATGATAAGTCATTTAAGTTCTTATGATCCTGATCTAACATTGTATCCAAGGTGCACAAAATATTCCAGATCATCTCATAATCATAACCCCTTCAACATAACATATACTTCAGATAGAAGTATTCCTCAGAAACCCTTTCACTTACACACCCTTGCCTAATGATTTTCTCCTCCTTATATAGTTTTAGGCATTTCTCAATACCTCATATCAAAACCACTTAGGACCTGTGGTATTCTTGGGCAGGATCAAATAGTTATTATTCTGCTCAATATTGTGGGCTAATACCATGATATTGACCCCTAGTATTCTTTGCTCTTGAATTTCCAACCTGTATGCGCTTTTCCTCTTGTGAGAGTGTGTGTATACGTATACGCTCTTTTTGTTCTATTGACCTACGTGTACATGCTACTTGGACAAAGTGAACCAATAGATACCTCTCTTTCTTCAATCTCTGGAGTTTGATCTGTAATCCTTTGCTGTTAACTTGTTGCACTGTGAACTGTCATCTATGTAGTTTCCATCAAGAACAACATCTGTATCATAATGGCAACACTTGACTGTAGAGTTCTCATAATATTTGATTCATTAATGTTGGCGTGATCCAAGTTATGCACAAATGAAAAAAGGATATGTCATAATGCATAAGAGAAATATTGTAGAAAAACAGTATAAAACTAACACAAAAATATTTTTAATGAATTGGAAATATACCATGATACTAGATTATGAGTGTTAGGTCCCTATAATACTAGTGATTTCCCCATTACTATTTTCGTTGTATCCCTTATTGTTATTATTGTGCCCCTATTTTCCCCATATTGTTATTATTGTGCCCCATAGAATCCCACTATTGTTATTTTTGTGCCTTTATATTATTATTGTTAGGTCAGCTTTGGTTATATTGTGATCCTTAGACTCCTATATATAGAAAGGAGGTTTTGTCATTTGAATCATCTAAGAATTTTTCATTTGTGTAATGTAAAGGAGGTTTCCCCCTTGAAGAGGCTTATTTCTAAGGCGTTGATCTATCTTTTCTATCTTTTTGTGAGCTGGTTTCATAACATTTGGTATCAGAGCTTTGGATTCTAGGGTTTCGCTGCTCCAAACAAGTCATCATGGAATTTTTTCTATAACTTATTCACTATAAAGTTTCAAAAGCTAAAACAAAAACCCATTTGAGACGAAATCCGTCTGAACCTCGGATTTGAATTTCAGATCTTGTCTCGCTATATTTTCCAAGATATAATCTGAGCAATTTATGGTTTTTGTAGACCCCCGAATTACATTCCAAAAAGGTGACCTTGGGAAAATCATCATAGCTTTCACTCTGAGAATCAGATTGAATTTTCGTAAGAAGTTACAGAAATAGGACAAATTGCAATTTTTTGGTTATCATTTTCAGACCCTAAGGTTGAAATAGTAACCCGCGGAACGTCGTACAAGTTTGATCTACTGAGCCAGTCTATACTCAGCTCATCGTGGGAGATTTGGCATAGCTCTTCATTGGAGAATCCAATCTTGATTAGACTTGTGGGGCTAGAAAGAATACTTAGAGGGTTACCGCAGGAAGAATATTCAGACCTTGGAGATCCAAAATTACGGAGATACATCAGATTCAACATCGAGTTCCTACAAAGTGAACAAACGTGTGTAGTTTTTTTAAGTTTTTGCATAAGTTTGGTTTGAAAAATTAGTTTGAAGGAATTCAAAGGACATAGTGAAGCATTATTATCAGTAATTGATGCCCCAAAGAAATAAAATGGAAACACCTATTAAGAAACCTGAAATCTCTAGCATGACTCATGAAGAAGAGGAAGAAATGCAACATGATATATCAAAATTACGAGACCAAGTGCAACAAATTTCACTCGCACAAAAAGTAACAAAAGCTAAGATGGATGGTTTAAAGAAATGTAGAAGCTAAGATGTATGGTGTGGAAGCTAAGATGGATGATTTAAAGAAAGGAGTAGAAGCTAAGATGAATGGCATGCAAACTAAGATGGATGGTTTAAAGAAACGTAGAAGCTAAGATGTATGGCATGGAAGCTAAGATGGATGATTTAAAGAAAGGCGTAGAAGCTAAGATGAATGACATGCAAGCTAAGATGAATGGCATGGAAGATAATATGGATGATTTAAATAAAGGCATGGAAGATTTGAAGACAAATTTGAAGACAGATTTGACAAAGTTTCTACAAGAAATTCTTACTAATGGCGAAAGGGTACTAAAGGAAACTCACGATGAGAACACAATAAATGTTAATCATGATTTCATAGACTCCAATGTTGGATCGAAGAACCACCATGTTCCAAAGATTAATATGAGGAAGTTTGATGGCAAGGATCTCAGAACATGGATACTACAGATGGAGCAATTTTTCGATCTCCATAATGTGCAAAACACACAAAAGGTATGCATTGCAACTTTATATTTGGAACCAAATCAGTTTGTGTGGGATGGCTTTGCTTTTGTAAAAAAATTGTCACTTGGGCTATTTTATGGATGAAATGATAGCACATTATGAGGATACAAAAAGCAACACTATTTTTAGCCAATTGATAAATCTCAAACAAAAGGGTTCAATGATGGAGCACATTGATGACTTCCAAAAATTGAACATAAGGGTAAAATATTTTTGAGAGGAGCATAGGGTTGATGTGTTTATAGGGACTTTAAAATATAATATAACATCCAACATGAGGTTCACCTTTGGAACCAGATTCACGGAGAAGGCATTCAGGTTAGCAAGAAAAATGGAAAGCAAAATTATGGCAACAAGGAAGTCTATCACTCACAATCATAAAGATAGCGTTGCCGCCCCTAGCTATCCACAACCTACAAGGTTCACACCACAACAATTGGAAGAAAAAAGAGAAAAAGGGATTTGTTACAGTTGTGATAGCAAATACACTAAAGGTCATAAATGTGCAGAGAAGAAATTATTTTACATAGATTGTGAAGAGGAGGAAGAAAAGGAACAAGAAACATCAAAAGAAGAGGATATACACCAGGACAAACCCTAGAAAAAGAAGAAATGTATTTGACCATATCTTGTAATGCATTGGATAGAATTACCACTCCTCAAACTATCAAGATAGAAGGGAATATCAAGAAGAAAAAGGTAATATTGTTGATTGATTCGGGAAGTACCCATAATTTTATTCATTATAAGACAACCAAGGAAATGAATTGCTTCCTATATCCAACAATAGAGTTTCAAGTGATGGTTGCAAATGGAGGAACCATAAATTGCTCAGGAAAGTGCCATAATATCAAGCTACCCATGGGAGAATATGTATTGAATAGCCCAATGTTTTCCATTCCAATGGGTGGTGCTAATGTTGTATTAGGAGTCCAATGGCTACAATCCTTGGGTACAATATATTTTAATTTTCAATAACTTTTCATGAAATTATCTTCAGAAGGAAAGGAAGTTGAATTAAGGGGTATTGCAGGGAAACCGGGAAAGATAATCAACTTTAATGGAATGAAAAAGCTTCTAAAGAAAGAACAATGAGGCATAATTGCACAATGATGTGCACTAGAGGTTCCCACATCGAAATCATCCATTTCTCCAGATCTCCAAAAAGTCTTGGACAACCATTCCAAGGTATTTGAGACTCCCAAAGGCCTCCCACCTATTCGTGATCATGATCATGCTATTATTTGATTTCAGGAAGTGTTCCCCCGAACATCAAGCCTTACAGATATCCCTATGTCCAAAAGAGTGAAATTGAACGTATGGTTGCAGAAATGCTAGATGTTGGTATAATTCAACCTAGTCAAAGTTCTTTCTCTGCTCCAGTAGTATTGGTTCACAAGAAGGATGGATCATGGCAC